>WTSP01024295.1:50009-84053 GCA_025331215.1 Actenoides lindsayi | reverse complement strand
TGCTCTTGTGTTTTGAGATCTCTCCGTCCTTTGTTTTGTTTTGTTTTATATTGTTGATTTTTTGTTTATAACACACAAATACCATGTATGTGAACCCAGTAGGTTTCTTACCATTATGTCAAGTCAGGTGTCATACAGTCTCACCAGCAGAACCATGCTTGACCAGATACTGTAGGGAATATAGCAATAGGAGTAAGCAGGCTATTTCAAGGCACTTATTTGTAATTCCAATGTTTTGTTAAAACACATTCATGTAAACAGGTCTTCTCACATGTCACCAATCCTATCATTGTAGGGGTAATGATTATTGTTCTGGATGATTCTGTCAGTGAAGTTCTGCTGCTGGACTTGTATGGTAATGGGAAAAAATGCAGGGAAGTACCAGCTTAAACCTTTCCCCTCATCATTTCTTAACAGCATTTCAAGAGAGGTTTATCTTAGTTTCCTTTTCTGAACCTCTGCAACTTCTTTTCCTCATTTACATTTGAGCTTTTGGAAAGCAATCCCATAGTTCACCAAGTTGGGCTCCTAAACTGTGGAGAGGATTTGTAATGTGTATTTTGCTTAATTTTTTTAAAGATGTACATATACTTTGGTATTCTAATGTTATTTCTGATAGCTTACTCTGTTTCTGAATTATGCTCAGTAGATACATGCTGTAGAAATAGTTTCTTTCATAATTTTAATCTTAATTATGCAGCTAGTAGGCTGTGATTTGACAATGAACCGCATGAAGGCACAAAGTTCTGCCTACTACAATCACAGATTACGGCAGTCACAACAGTTTAATTTTTTTTTGTTCTGATTAATGATAATGTATTTTTTCTAGTTACCCCAGAACCTTATGGTCATTCATCTTAACTATTGTTTTTAAGTGTTTTAAATAACAAGAATGCAGTCAGGAACCCAATGCTCAATGTTATAAACTACTATGCTATTAGGAGAAGTAATTTGTAAACTACTTTCTGGAAGCTACCCATCCCCAATGCTTTTTCCAGTGCTGCCTCCAACATTGTGCTCAGCTCTTGTGAGCTGGCTAGCTCCTGGTGTAAGCAAATAGTTCAGGCATATACTGTCAAGAGCTTAGTCCTACCAGTCTAGACCCCAACTCCTTGCCTCCCTGGAAAATGAGGAAGAAAAGAGACATTCCAGAATGGTACACTTGAATGAGATGAATACCAGTAAGGATGACCACTTCCTTGGAAAACTCATTCTTGACAAATTCGGGAGGTAATCTGCCTTTTGATGAAAAAAATGCAAATATAACCTATGTCTAGAAGAGGAAAGAGTAGGTTTTTAACTTACAGGAGCTTCCTAAATATAATTTGTTTGTTTTTCATGTAAATCTGTCTGCTCATAGTTGGATATATCCAAGGAGTTTTTCTTATTAGTATTGTATGTATTAATGCTTAGGGAAATGGTTTAGTCAAGGACTCGTCAGTGTTAGGTTAAGGAGTGGACTTGGTTGTCTTAAAGGTATTTTCCAATCTAGGCAATTCTGTGATTCTATTACATTCATAGAAATATCTTTCAGCCTGAGGGTTGCCAGTATACTTATGAATGCTTGCATTCATTGCTGGAATGAATTGTCTTCTCAAAATAAAGAAGGAGGTAAGTCTAGCTGAAGTCAAAGTGATAAGTCTAGAATTATTATAGAGGAGAAAGGAATGTTGGGTTGTTTATTTTTCTTTCCTCTTAGAAATGCAATTTTGATGCTGTATCTGCTAAAAACAACTTCCATGTGCTCTCCTTTGTGGGACCACTGTGCGTATATATGCTTGGCTATGTGCTGATCAGAGAGTTTCTGTGGAAACAGAAACTGCAGTTGTGAAAGGCAGCCACAAGCCTTCTAGAAGGTGCACTGATGCTTAACCAGTAATTACTGGTTAATTTAGTCATTAGTCATGATTAGTGAATGAGGCTGTTAAGGTGTGGGTTATACATGTGGTATAATGATGTCTTCTGGGTTCATGACCCATTCTTCTGTGTGTTCTTTTGCCTTTTTTGGGGTAATATTGAATCTAATTCCGTATGGGAGTTGTAATATCCAGATGGAGCACATGGCTTAGAAATGCTGTATAAGTTAAATGTTGCAACAGTGGTAAAGAGACAACAAGAATGTGATTCTAAGCCTTGGAGGTCTGGAAATCTGAAGATGGAGGCGGTGAAAGGTGATGCAAAGAGGCTGAAGAAAGCCCTAGGAAAGGCAGGGAAGTATGGGGCTATTTAGGCTACAACATACTTCAGAGGTAATAAAAGATGCAGAAGAGTGTCTTTGAACACCTTACTACTTCTGAAGGAGGCCTCATGCTGCAAGAGGAGAGAGACTAGGATTCTTCTTGAACTCTGCCAGCCCAGGGGACAGCCTCCCTGCTTCAGGTAAGAATAAGGTTAAAGATACAAAAGGCACAGACTAGAACAAATCTTGTCTCAGCTGTGGAATCTCCTGTGTTTTTTGTGTCTTAATTACACTCTGCCCACCATGTTGGGAAAACACTGCTTTATGGTATATCATAACTTCTGTGCTGTAGGGTTTTAATATCCTAAATTTGTAGCTTAGAGAACAAAGTCAATGATGTCCTCAGCTCAGATGAACTTGTGTATTTACCATGATCATCACAAAGAGCCTGTTCTGTCCTTCATTCATATAAGAAATGCTGGGAATCTTGTAAAATTACCAAGTATGAAATACAGATCATTTCAGAAAAAAAAAAAAAAGGAGATATAAATCCAGCAGAAGGAGTAGAAACTACTGAAAACATTAGTTTGAAAAACACTGTTCTACCTCTTCAAAAGCATTTAGAAACAATTTAAATGATTAATAGGTTCTAAAAAAATATTTCCTATGGTTTTCAGACATTCCTTCCCCCTTGGCCCTTATTATAAATTACTGTTGTTGTGTGAACATAATCTTTATCCTTTTGAATGAGTATATAGAAATTTGCTGCCCTACTCAGCCTTCAGGATATTTCAGATATTGACATAGAAATAGTTTATTGTTTTTCAAAAAGAAAATTCTGCCTCTAGTGTACTTAGTAGAACCTTATTAATCATTGCACGGGTAGAAGGCTTTACTGAAATATTGATGCTGCTTGAAACAGATATTCTAAAAGGAGCTAATACTATCTGGCTTGAGGCAAGCAAACCAGAAATATCCTCTGTGATTATTGGCTAGTAACTTCCATCATGCACTATTCTGGGAGGATCCTTTTCTTCTGAGATGAGAAAGGAAGCCATTTCAGAGTGGTACAGCTATGGCAGCAGTGACCCAGCTATACTGTTCCAGCTAAACTTATTTGTGGTGGATACAGATCCCCAGGACCCCTGGGCACTGGAAGAAATGGACTTGAACAAAAATTCTTAGTACAAAGCTTCTCAGTTTCAAGGAACCTCTCCAGTACCAGGATTTTGAAGTTCAAGCTTTTGTAAAGTTGTTAAATATCCTCATTAGCAGCATGCAATATTCCAGGCAGGAATAACTGTATTAATTGCAACTAATGCAGCAATTAACCAAAACGTTTGTATGACCATATAATGATAGTCTGTCTTTGCCATTCACTAGTAATTGGTATGATTTTCCTTGGGGCAATGATTGTTGAAATGATTGAGAGTTTGAGAGGGTGTCCTTCACGGGTGTCCTTCCATTCATAGTGAGCATTTCAAAATGAAGAGAAGGAAACTCTGTGTGTAGGTGTGTCTGGCATAAGAAAAACGCTTTTTGAGGTCTTAAGAAATCATGGAAAAATGCCCTCTGCAGTAGCATTGCCCAGATACTCTGAGGTCATCTGAGCAAAACAGGGCTTTGCTCCCCATGCAGCAACACACATGTTTGAAGTCTGCAAACCATCCTGTGTATCAGGCCAGCATAGCCCAGAGATTGCTTTTGCCAGACTTGAGACCTTTAAAAAGTATGTTTTGCTTTGAAGCTTTCAATGTTATATGAGGAGATTTGTGTGTCTGACAGCAGTCAGTGGAGCTCTACAACTTCAAGAATGACAATGGTGAAATTCCATTTATACTAAAAGCGGGGACAACATGTTCTTTTGCAGAACTGTAATGCACTCAATTTATATAAAAGAACTTATTTTATGTAAATAGGTATAAGGGTATTATAAAGAGGTATAAGAGAAAATTATAGGTAAAGCTAAAAAGAGGATTTGAAATTTTTATTCTCAGAGAAAACCTCAAAGATTAAAAGCAAAACTCCAAAGCTTTTAATAAAAGTTCAGGGTTTAGAAGCAGGCCACTTATCACAGAAGAAGAAATCATGTTTTTGAATGAAACACTGCATATGGCTTAAAATTATAATGAATGATGGGGACAAACCACTTAATTCATTAGGTACATAGTTCACTTAAAAACCTGTCCCGTTCCTGTGTTGCTGACATCAGTGAAAACACTGCCTTTCATGTCAGCAGACCAGGACTGCAACGTAAACCACAGAAATAATTTATTTATTTGGGAGATGCTAAATCTTCAAAGCACTGAGAAGTTTCTGTGATATACAGTAACTTGTTTCCTACTAGTTCATAGGGTTAGCCCCAGCATTATGAAAAACTGACTGTTATATAGCCCCCTCCATTTAAGAATCAGTGATGTTATCCTTTGTTTCTTATCAGTGTAATTTTTTCCTGAAATACTTTCGTGCCTTCTCTCACCACCCTTCAAACACTGGAGGTTTTATGCATAAGATGGGATCACAAGACTAGAAGGGATCTCCTGAGCCATTGAATTTGGAGCACACGAAAGCAAAATTTACATGTGGGACAAAGATAGCTTTTCGAAAACATCTTATTGCCCCTGTTCTCTAGATTAGTACTGAAATGACATCTGCTGTTGCAGCAGAATATTTTACGATGACCTTCATAAATTTACACAGCTTTCTTCTAGCAGTAGTCTGGGTTTGGTCCTGCCAACATAGTTACAGAATCTCCCTGCTTTTCTGGCTATGGAGTCTCTGCTGACCTTCAGTCCACAGCTTCTCCTGTTTGTACATTTGTTCATAATCTGTTATCATCCAGTTTGAATAGCTATCCTTTACTATGACCCTAATAAAGTACATTTTAGGCAGCACATTCCCTCTCAGCTTTTTCTCTGCTCACCTAAACAAGCTAAAATAATTTAGTTCTTTTCTTGTAAACAGAACTGTACTCAGTACTCTAGATAAAGCCTCACCACTGCTATGCACAACAGCCTTAACACTTCCATATCATATCTAAAACTATCTGTTTAGAATAATTGTAAGGAACATGTTAGCATTTTTACAAGCACATAACTTTAGTGATGTTGTTCTCCTTAAAAGGGAACTGCTGCCTTCATTGTAGCCTGGGATGAGACAGTTTTAAAACAATCAAGGTTTCATCCACTGCCTTTACATTGCTTTTCATGGTACTGTCATCTCACAACTTGACTGTTACATGTTTTGAAGTAATATACTTTCTCATATTTCTGACATGATCACTTGAATGCTTTTTAATTCATGGACCATCTTTTTTTTGTTGTGGCCTTTCAATACTGCTGTAGAACTATACAAACCTCCAAATAATTCAGGAAACAAGCATAGAACAGATTAACACAGCTTTTTGCAACTCCTTTTGTTGTTGTTTTGTTGTTGTTGTTGGGTTTTTTTAACAGGATTAGACACAAAGGACTGATCTTTGCTAGAATTCAGAAAGCAAAAGAAAGAACTTAAAATTTCATCCTGAGACCTAAGCACCATGTGAACTTACTTTAAAACACATAAAAATTATGCTTAAAGAGGATGAGAAGTCAATTTTCAGAATAAGGAAAAAATGTGAGAGACCATAGCTAAGTAAATACATGGAAAGAAAGACTAGACACTAAAGGAATGGACATAAAAATGTGGAGGTACCTCAAAGGAAACCATAATCAACAAACACAGAGAGAGACATTGCTCGAAAAATTTGGCAGTTTCACAAAATCCTAACAAGCCAAGCCACAAGTCTATAGTTGTAGCAGCTGTTAATTTCACAGCCATGGAAGACACAACGCTTGAAGATATACCAAAAAAGTAGAAAACTCAAGTATGTACCTATTTTAATAAGACATGGCTTGTTGTTTGTTTTTTTTGTTTTTTTTTAGAAGAGCAATACTTTGCTCATTGCAAAATGGTATCTATGGAGAAATGACTTACCTATTTACATTCTGGTCACACTGAGCATACTGGCAGTAAACTGCTTTGTAGCTCCTGTTGCGTAGTGTTATTTTATTAATGAAGTGAACCACAATGACACTTCAGAATTGATTATGCATGCTAAATTAGCTGAAGTAATGATTCAGAAAACTTTAATTCAAACAGGCTGCAGGCCAGCAAAGAACCATTCCTGCCTGCTGTGTCCTTATTCAGAGGGTCCTAGAATCATAGAATGGTTTGGGTTGGAAAGGGACCTTAAAGATCATCAAGTTCCAGCCCCCTGCTGTGGGCAGGGACGTCTACTAGGTGGCTGCTTAAAGCCCCATCCAATCTGGCCTTGAATGCTGCCAAGGAAGGAAGCATCCACAACCCCTCTGGGCAACCTGCTCCAGTGCCTCAGCACTCACAGTGAAGAATTTCTTTCTTATATCTAATCTTTATCTATCCTTTTCCAGTTTAAAGCCATTACCACTTTGTCCTGTCACTACATGTCCTTATAAAAAGTCCCTCTCCATCTTTTTTGTAGGCCTCCTTTAGGTACTGGAAGGCTACTTGTAGTTATCCCCTGAGCCTTCTTTTCTTCAGGCTGAACAACAACAACTCCCTCAGCCTGTCTTCATGGGAGAGATGTTCCAGACTTACGATCATCTTTGTGGCCCTCCTCTGGACTTGATCCAACAGGTCCATGTTCTTCCTATACTGGGGCCCCAGAGCTGAACATAGTAGGTCCTATCGTGACACAGCAGAATATGTTTCTAGCTTGTATTTCTTTTACCATTTGGTGTCACAGAGGATTTAAATTATTTCTTCACTCTTTTCTTTTTTGTTTTTTTTTGCTTGGATTAGGGAACTATTCTGTCACTTCTCCTGGTTTCCAGTGAATAGAAGACACTTGGCATATGTCCATAGCAGCAGCTAACACCAACCTTGAAGTCAGGTTCTAGCCCACTCTTGCACTGCAGTCTTTAATCCTTTAAAGGTTCACAAATAACAATTCCACCATGTCCCATTCCTGACTTCTGGTCCTTCTGCATTCTCTATGTAGTGCCTGTTCTTCAGAAAAGAGTTAGGAGGATGGAGAAGATTGATTCTTAAAAGAGCTTCTCAAGCCAGTACAAATAGCCTCATAGAAGAAATAGAAATTATCAGTTTTCAGGAGGCAATGGAGAAGGTATTAACCTTAAAACGATCACTGTAATCTGAAAAGAAGAGTCTAAAAATTGTGAAAATAAATGCTGTAGTACAAGACTTCAAGCATATCGAAGTCAGGTCTGGTGTTGAACAAATGCAGTATGCACAGGCTCTTTCATCATCTGATTGCTTAAAAAGACCACGCTCTGTGGCTGAAAATTAGTAACATATTGAAGCTTTTGAAGCTTAGGCTGTGAGGCAAACTAATTACCTCTGAAACCAATACCAAGGTATTTTCAGTTAATGTTACCTTCTACACTATTTCAAAGACTGAACCTCAAAACTGACTCAGAATATATAGCAAGGCTATCTTTGTAAAATCTCTCGTTTCTGTTGGAGGAAACACAATGGACTTAAGATACATGCACTCTCTGTCTGAGGTACTTGCCAGCAAATATTGCTGTCTGAGAACAGTACAGGTGTACAGGGCAGTCAGTTGTCTTGATTGATGCCCTTTTGTGCATACAGGAGATTGCTTTGAGGGTTACCATCCTCCTGTGCTGCACTGCTCTTTGAGAAAGCAAAGCGATTCCAGGGCAAGCCCCTTCAGTGTTTCCCTGGAGCAGCTGTTGACGTGACCACTGCTTCTGTGGGGAGGTGTGTGGGTTCGCAGTAAGCTTGCAGAGGAGTCTTTGTTTGATCATTCCTGCAGTCCTCACTAGTGGCAACTCCAGTGGGTGAGGGATCATAAAGCAATCCAGTGGTAATAGCATTTCCAAGTTGTCTTTGCTTTGGTTGTCTGCAAAATGACTACAAGCTTTTGCATCCAGGAACTGATATTGTATAGATTTGGAGGATATGCACATAGATGTGGTCCAGAGGAGGAGAGGGGGATCACAGCAGATCTAGGAATCTGCTTAAGTCTATTGCAGATCTCTAGCCAGTCTTTGTATTTCTGAGCACCTAAAATTCTGAGTCAATCATTCTGGTTTTGATCAGGATCAGCTTAACTAGTTTCTTTATGGAGCACATATGGACCTGTCACTGGGCTATTTAACTGACACATTTACAGTAATCATTCATCTGGCATGCAGCCATTAGTGTATAAAACACTGTATCTGCAAAGTTAACTTTAATAACGATATATTAAAAACGTTCAGCAGGCTTCCCCACCTTTTTCCAGAAAAACTTTGTGTGGGGTATCACATTTGCTCATAATCGGGTACAACAAATCAACAGCAGCCATTCAAAAGACACTCTGACCTGCTAGAGAGGAACGTTTCCTCTCTTTATTGATGGGGCAGCTATTTAGCTCTCTTTTTTTTCATGGAATGGCAAATTTGACTGGCCAAGCTTCACACTCACATTGGTTTCATTTCTGTGTATGCCACATGACTGGTCACAACTAAACTACAATCACATTCTTTGTTCCAAGGCTTCTTCTGGCACTAAGCTTTTGCAGTTTTGTGTGGGTTTAACATAAAGATATGCCATTTACCTTCCAGGTACATTACCTGAATACTTTTGTAATGTTTGGCAACCTCTGGAGGTGCCATGCTCCATTTTTCTTGTGGTATTTGATGGCTGCTGGAGAGGTCTCCTCCGTTCATTGTTTGTGTTGACATTCAGGCTCCTTCTGTTCCAGTAGAATTGTTATCATTTAACACAGCAAAAATGTGCTTGATGTTTCCATTTCTTTCTTACACACCGAACTAACCACAACCTATACATGTAGCAAGAAGACTAGGAAGTATAGTACGTGTAATTGTTTTACATATTGAATGCAGCCAAATTGTACTTGTCTTCGGTAAAATGTTTTGATTTTTAAACTTTCCAGTAGTAGCAATTAGTGCTTAAGGTTCAATAATGTAAGTAATTTTAAAAAAAGATTTTACAAGCACTTATTTTGGCAAGACTGCACACACAGAAATTGCTAATAAAATTTCAGTGGCCTTAATCAACCCCATATATAATGAAATAGTGAAAAACAGCATGGGAAAAAATGTTCATATAAAATGTGCTATCAGGCAGATTTTCTTCAAATAAAACAAAACTCCACACTGACAGCAGAGAAATGTCAAATCTTTCTTTACAAGCATGGTGAGCAAACAGTTCAAAGTGCAATCTTGTTCTCATTTCTAGATACTCAAATGTTTGCATAATTGGAGAAAGATTGGGGGCAAAAGCAAAATTATCTAGCCAAGTGTTTTTAGTTTTGAATCCTTGTTCAGAAAAAAATGTTAAATCTGTTGTGCAACACTACCTGGCAAGCACTTAATTAATGCATGATCGAAGATCTACTACAAGGGGTAATCATTCAAACGGAGTAGGTAGCTATTTTTGTATGAGCTGTTCCTGCATTTCTTTCATGCTTTGATGAACAGTGGAATTATTGACATTTTAAGTGTCCTTATTGCCATCAGATTTTGTATAAGTAGAAATAAATAAAACCTTTTTACCCTTGGACTTGTTATTTCATGTTCCCTACAAACTGAGACAGACAGTGGACTTAAATTTTGAGGTTTTCTTTGTAAACATAAGCGCTATACATTGACTTGTTGAAAACCAGAACTCTTTCTCCACAGAGTAAAAGAAAATCATAGAATCATAGAATGTTAGTGGTTGGAAGGCACCTCTAGAGATCATCGAGTCCAACCCTGCTGCCAAAGCAGGACCACCTAGGGCATGACAAACAGGAATGCACCCAGGTGGGTTTGGAAAGTTGCCAGAGAAGGAGACTTCACAACCTCTCTGGGCAGCCTGTTCCAGGGCTCCATCACTCTCACAGGAAAGAAGTTTCTCCTCATGTTGAAGTGGAACCTTCTATGCTCAAGTTTATACCCATTATTCCTTGTCCTATTACTGGGCATTACAAAAAGAGATTGGCTCCTTCCATTTGACACCCCCTCTGCAGATATTTATAGATATTAATAAGATCCCCTCTCAATGTTCTCCTCTCAAGAATAAACAGCCCCAGTTCTCTCAGCCTTTCTTCATAAGGGAGACGCTCAAGTCCCTTAATAATCCTTGTAGCTCTCTGTTGGACTCTCTCCAGTAGATCCTTGTCTCTCTTAAACTGTGGAGCCCAAGACTGGATGTGGTATTCCAGATGTGGTCTCACTAGGGCAGAGTAGAGTGGGAGGAGAACCTCCCTACACCTGCTGGACAGTTTTCTTAATGCACCCCAGGATACCGTTGGCCCATGGATAACTTACTATCCACTAGGACTCCAAGCTCCTTCTCTGCGCTTTCCAGCAGGATGACCCCTAACCTATACTGGTGCCTGGCATTATTCCTCCCCAGATACAGGACCCTACTCCATGAAGTTCACCTTCTCCCAGCTCTCTAGCCTGTCCAGATCAAAATGCAGCTAGTTGAAACTATGGAGAACATTTAAGATATCTGAGAGTTAAATTTGCACATAAGCAAAAAGCATACTGACAAAATATTATTTGTTTCTGATAGTAGTTGTTTCTAATGCCTGGATGTTTTTACATTTTAAAGATAACTGTGAAATCACACTGCAGAAGGATCTGGAGTACTGAAGTCCCCTCATGTAACATTGAAATATGTGGGTAATATGGTGCATGAAAAATAGTCTCCCTAAATTAAGGCTGACAGGTTTATTTTTGTAATTAAGCTGGGTGGAGGCAAAATAGGAGAAGATGGTAGGATGCTAGCCAAAAGAGGCACTACTAGTTTTTGATAATTAACCCCTGACAAAATTAGAATTTGCCAAGCAAATAAGTTACCCAGCGAAAATATGTGTCTATTGAGCATATTGTTCCTCTGGCAGTAAGATTCCAGGTTTTATATGAACCTGGGAAAGCTTGGTAGCTGCAGGTGTATTCTCTTGACTATTTAATAGGAGGTCAGTGAAGCTAAGAACTGATCTGGATTATGTTTGAGTCAGTCTGATCATAAAGTCCTGTTCAGCCTCAGGTGGAGTGCGGCCAAGTGAGATGCCATAGCTACTGATCAGATGAAGCCCAATGGGCAAAACATTGAGTCTGTGAGAACAGATGGTCTGGACAGTGTTTTACCCCCTGTGTTACCAATTTAAGGGAGAAATTGTTGAAGGCACACTAAGTGTTTCGCAAGGTGATGCAGAAAAATGTATTTAGAAGGAAACATGAAGGTCACTCGGGGAAAGAAAAATCTGAGAAGGTCCAGAGGTATTTCCTGCTGACTTCAGTGAACAGTAACATTGAGAAAGCTCTTAAGCCTGGTCAGAGATGCTGAAAATAGAGGCCAAGTTGAGTCAATCTGGTCATATTAACCTATAAAACCCCCTATTCTCTTGGATTAAGTATGCATAGCTTTTTTGTGTGAGCTGGAAAAATGTGCATAGTAATTGTAAACTATTTTGTTCCATTATGCTAATCTTGCCATGTTGGTTTGTACATATCGAATGATTTCTGCAAATTGCAGTATGCTTGAGATGGCAGACAATGAAAATGGGGTATAGATTCAAGGGCATGTTTGCAGTCAAGTGTGAATGAAACAGCTAATCCTAGGAAAAAAAAAAAAAACCCAAAACAAACAGTAAAAATAAAAAATCAATTTAACATCCATGAAATCACTATCTGGCCACTACCTCGCATAAAATTTCAGAATAGAGTTGCTGAGATGTGGTCTATCATCTATTACTGACAGCCAGTTTGACTGAAAACAATCAGACTCTGAAGCTGTGAAATATTGAACAACTTAGAAAGGGCAGAATGTGGCTAGTAGCACTGCCCTGACATAGCTGTATTATTTCTGAAACAGATGAGTTCGCTTGTACGGGTATCTCTGCAGGATACAGTCTTTGTCCAGAAATGATACCTTTAGTCAGAAATTACAGTAAGTCTGGTTTGAACAAGAGGAGCAAAAAAGGGGAATAGTTCATTTAATAAATGCTTTTTTTTTTTTCCCAGACAATACAACATTTTTTCCTTCAGCTTCTCCTTCTGCATGCCAAGAGGCTTCTTTCAGAGAGAGGGAGAAGAAAAGTACAGAAAAGACACAAAGCATGCAAACACAGCAGGTCCCTCCAGCATTTTGTGCAGCGCTCAAAGTACAAAGAAAACACAAAATGATGAAGAAACAGGATCTGACTGTCCAGCTTTTCATTCCTGAATTTAAAACAATAACCTGGGGCAAAAGATTAGCAGAGAAGGTCAGCTGGAGAGTTGCAGGGAGCAGAAGGGCTGGTGGTTTCAGAGACATCTCACTTTCCCAAAACCAGCTGAACAAATTACTGCGTGCCTCTGACTGAGCAGCAGATCACAGAGACTTGAGCTGGGTCTCTGAGTGCAGCTGAAGCAGTGCTTGCTTTTCTGAGCCAACTAAATGCTCATTAGCTTGTTCACATTTGTGAGAGGGGAGCTGAGCTGGCGTGATCGCTGCCGGAGAGGGAGAATGGAGCAGACAACGGGGACAGAAAACAGGGTCTTCTGCAACGGGATGTTGATGGGAAGGGAAGGTGCTGAGTCAGCGTTATGGGCTCAGTGTCCCCCACCATAAAGGTGACACATATTCCAGCCAAGCTGAAATTTGGCTAACACATTCTTCCTTGCAGATAATACTGAAGTGAAAACTGAACTTAAAATTTTCTATTATACTTTGCTCTTTTTTTTTTTTTCCCTTTCCTTTTTTTTTTTTTTTTTCCTAAACTATGGCAAGTGCTGACAGATTAGAGAAGTAATTTTTCTGACATGGGAGAGAAATCCATTTGGCTGAATACACTGGGGAGATGTGCCTATTCTTAGAAATTATTATCCTAATAATCATTGCTAAGTACTTTAAAATGATGTATTATGTGCTAAATACAGGCAGTGAGCTCTGTGGTGCCCAGAAAGGGAGTAATATACAGATTGTATCCCAGAGTTTACGGGCTAAAATATTATCAATGCAAGACAGAAAGCAATAGGAAAGATGAAAGGTCTGCAGGCTTCACTCTTCAGTATCAAATTACTTCAACTCAGAGCAGTGCTGCGGTCCACTGAAATCAGCAAAAGTCTTTCTGCTCTGTTTGTTTTCCTGTTAAGGTACTCAGAAGACATCTGACGGGATGTAGACTTCTGAGGCCACTGCTTACCTGGGTGGCTACCTTCCTCCTTGCTCGGCTCCCCACCTCTTGCACCTCTGTCTGTGTGGCAGCACTGTGGAGAATCAGGCCAGCTCTGCCTAGTGCTGGTGAGGGCTTGGGAATTTCACTGTCTAGGGGAAGAATGTTGTTATGTCTAACGTTTAATGCAGTGCTGGCACCGGGAGGCTGCAGGCAGATTTGTTTATTTGACAGGCTCTGCTAAATTGACTTTCCAAGGGTAAAAACCTACATTCCTATCTGGAAAGGGTTCTATAGGAATAGGTCAACAGGTTGCATTGTTCAGAGATCACTTGGAGCCAACAGGATCGATAAGGTGTGCCTGGCTGGGGTGTCTGCTCCAGGTTAACACCAGCATGGCACAGGTCTAACACAAACACTAGGTTCTGTCTTTTCCTGCAAGAGCCTCTCAAAGACACTGTTTTCTGCATTGTGGGTGGTTTCTGTTTTTCACAAATACATTAGTAAGGTTTGAACCTTCATGGAATCAAAAAAACCCAGTAGCCTCCATGATTACCTTTCATATTATTTTTGTATTACATGAAAAAAAGTTATTTTTTCTTCTAGTTGTGGACTGATACAGGTTAAATTGTATCCTAAAGTGAAGAAATGCTTGCAGATATTGTTGATGACTCAAATGGTTTATAAGACAGACCATTGTTTTAATAGCAGCATGTGCTTGTTCAGTGGACACCCTCAGTGCTATCAAACATAAATAACGCTGACCAAAAAAGGTATTTTGTCTTGAATTTGAGAAAGCAAAAACATATCTGCAGTTTCAAAAGGCCAGTGGAAAAACAGCAAGAACCATCATATCTGGAATTGAAATTTTATCTTTCATACAAAAAATATCCATGTTATTTGTTGAAATGAACTACATGTGCTATGTTTGCCCTACAGCCAGCAAGGAGAGCTGTTACCTTTGAGGTAACTTACCGAAACTTCTTAAGAAGTGGAGGAAAGTACATCCCAGGAAGGACTACCCCTCCAAATCCCATCATACAGACATTACAAATTACTCATGATGTCAGCAGGCAGAGAAGGTAGAGCTGGGGCTTGGGGCTGGGAACAGGCACAAGGACATGGATGCCAGAAAGCAAGATGTAAAGAGCAAGAAACTAAGAATCAATGCTGAGCACGAAGAAACAGAGTCCAAGGTGAAAAATTGAATCTGCGAGCTCCAGAAACTCATGAAAAGTCTTTTTGCAAGACACTCTGCTGCTGTCCAACCGGTGACTTTGGAAGTGAGGAAGGAAGGCCTTACTGCCCCATTTGTCCCCAGTCTGTCGTGGGACTCTACAATATCCAGATTTTGTCTGTCATCTATGTGGAAAGGTATGAACAGTAAAAAGTAACTTGGTCTAGGTCTTTATTTACAAGAAGTTTAATAAACTAGCAGTGAACCTGGTCTCTACACTGAGATTGCTGTAACACTCATGCACATTTTCCACATAACAAAACTTTGTGCTACTCCTGTAGTTTTAGATATGTGAAAATACTTTGCAGATAAACATGTACACAAAGATAAACACACACAAACAAAATCCTGTGGAAAACATAGCTTGTTCTATATAGCAGGTGTTTGATCTACACTAAGTTCCATCATATTTATGCTTCCTAAACTTAAATGAAAATAATGGTATTGAAGAGTTTTAAGCATTGGTCTTGGTTTCATCTCCTCAAGCTTCCCGAATAATTCAAAATTGTAACTGGAATCTCATGCTTGCTATGCTATATTTAATTTGGAACACAGGCTAGTGGAAATATAGTTTACTTAAGACAAAGATTGCAAGGATTTTGTGATATCTAAACAATATAAAGGGATTGAGGTTTTAGATATTTATTCCCTGAGACAGCATGTAAACAATTTACTCCTATTATGTGCTTGTCACTCTTCTCATTAGCATCAAATTATTTTGTTAGTTTGCTTAAGAATTTCAATCTGTTAAACCTTCTAAAATTAATCCTGCTACTAGTGACTTGTCATAGAAAATCAACAAAGTAAAACAAACTTTGTAGTTTTTCGTATCTGATACTACTGAAGATGAATCATCTAATGTGATTCACACACAAAATACTGTGGATGATGACGTTCCAGATTCTTAAAAACATGAAAAAAATCAGTATGCCTTTAGGAGTATGTAGAGCTCCCATCTGTCATTCAACTTTTATCCCTCCCTTTCAAGCAGAAAAGCAGCAACTTTGCTGCTTGTCATCTTTAAGTGATCTGATTCTAAACTGCTACTAATGTCTGCGTTTTCACAGGACACAATCTTTTCCTCTCACTTTTATTGATTATCTGTCAGATTTATTGTGAGGTTGTTCTGTCCCATGTTTCTGTGGTGTTGCTTGTCAGGTGAGTTTAGCTGTAGGATATCCAGCTAGGCAGAAGCACAGCTCAAAAGACTGATGAAGCACTGACTATGTTCATCAGATCCTCTGGGGCATGGGGACTCTGAGAAAGTAAATGGTTCCTTTTTTTTTTTTTAATAGGGGAATATTGGCATAAGTGATTTGCTATTTTATTTAGATTTAAATCAGGGATTCTCTTCCTGTAAGTGGTTCAAGGCACATTCAATTCAATTTTTTTATTTTTGTTTTTAGGGAAGGTGTGAAAAGGTACACCAAGGTAAAAGAGATAGGAGTTTAATAAGGTGTCAAAAGTATCTATTTTTTATATAATTAACTCCCACTGAATTTGATCCTCACTTAAATCCAGAACAAAAATAAACCCGTATTTGGATGGATGTACAGAGGAATACCACGTTGAAACTATCTGAGAAATTTGGACAGGAGAATTGAATTATATCAGATTGGAATTTGGACATTTGTTTAGACTAGCATTTTTGCTTATCAAGGGTACCACTCACTTCCTAGTTCCTTTATTTCACGATTAACTCCTCAGGTTGGGCTTTTGACCTAGAAATCATAATTCCATAGCCTTTAATGATCTGCAGCCCAGCACTTGCAGTTCATGGTACATAACTCATAATACTGATAAGCAGATAGTAAAAGCATTTTTAAAATGCTCTTGGTTATCCCATAGCAAATTTCTCTTTAGAGAGAGTCATGCAATGCTGTTATCTGTTCTCATTTCTGTTGTGGTCCAAGTAGAACTCACACAAAACTGAATGCATGTTCATGCATGGGGTTAGCAATAATAAGACAACAGTTGTGAAATATATCTAAAACTTCAAAAGATACGGTCTCGGGTAAAGGTGAACTTGTTCCCTAAAATACATGTATTCCTGACATGTTTTAGCCTGACATACTGAGTTTGTGCAGATTCCACTGTGCAAATCAGCAGCAGGAATGGAGAAGGAGCACAGTCTAGGAAGTCGTGCTGGGAGGGTTGCTGTGCCTGCCTACAAACCCAGCATTGACACTAGTGCCTTGAGATAATAAGGAAGAACTGGGATTTGTACAAAGGTACAATAACACATTTCTTTTCCTTAGTGTTTATTATAAAAACGCACACATTCAAGCTGGAGACTTGGCACACTCCATGTTACCAATATAACATTTTCCACTATTGCTGTACACCAACAAACTCTTCTCATAGTAAAAATTCATATTTTACCAAGAGATTTCATGCAGTATGACCCTGTGCATTGCAATGTCTTGAGACAAGTGGCACACATAGCATCTTGCCTATTGCTGTAACAATCATTTGTCTACAAAAACCATGCAGGTCAGGTGAGTGAAAGTGAGCATCTGCTATTTATTTAAAAGACTGTTACGATCTCGTGCATTATGATTTAAGAAACAAAAGCAGAAACCATGGTTCCACTGTTGTTTCATTAACAATCTGATTTTTCACACTGTAATAAAAATGAGTTATGCCATTCACAGACATCAAAGAGGATTTACTGCTGCTGGACATGTCCTAGCTTTGGACTTACCACCCTAGTTATCCAACAGAAGACATTATCCAATGTCTCCAGCAGAGAATGCATTAAGTGTGGATAGAAAGGAGAGAGAAGGTGAAAAAGAGAAAGAAAAGGTAAACAAACACTGTTTTACTAAATGCATTTAAGAAGGTTCTATGGTGGAGATGTAGGTTAAATTGTAAATGGTCTTCTTTTTAACTCTTGGCTGGGGGTGAATGTTTTAAAGTTGTGCTGTGTTTCTGCCTGTCATTATATTAATATTTATTGATTTTAATTTCCTTCTTCTTTCCAGAGCTAGCAGCGCTTTCCAGAGCTTACCTTGCCTGCTTGCTTCATACAGCTGTCTATGGACGGTCTCATTCCTCCCTTTGGTTTACAATGTGTTCTTAGAAAAGATTGAATAAATGCACCTTTGCACATCTTTTCTTGTCCTCCTCCTAGAAGCAGTTATGTTCAAAAGCTTGGCTGCAGAAGTTCAAGGATAAATCACCTTGTTTACCAGGGCTTCCTAGCAGTATTTACCTACTAATGGCCAACTAGATAGAACCATTAATAGGCAAAACCCACATATTACTAAGCATTCAGGAAAACCTTTTCATTACAAATGGTGTAGACTGCATTTTACTGTAAAATGTCTGTGTTCTTCATGAAACAAGGACTACATTACAAGCAGCTGGTGTTCCACTTTCTAATTAAAAATTGTCTTTGGGATCAAAATTAGAGTTAAGTAGCTATTGTTATTAACCAGTTTCTTGCAGCATAACAGTTACCACAAATGACATAAAACTCTGTATAACCAGGAAACTTATGTCAGGAAAAAAAAACCCTCTGTTCTAAAATAACAGATATCACAACTTCATCATTGAAATGTCAAAATATTTGAACAAAGAAAATGTAAATATTAACAGATTAACCTTCCAAAATCAGTTTGTGAGTGTTCCAAGTCTGATGATGGTGAGTTTCACCAAACAGCAGATGCTGGAATTAAGGACATGTTTGGTTGTTCTTTTTAAAAATGTGTTTGATTTAAAATCACATTTATGTGCTATGTACAATAAATTTTTGATCATATTTCATTTCATGAAAGTACTAGGAAAGCTTCTGTCTTATTTAAGATTATTCTGCAGAATTTATAGGCATGGAAATTTATTCTTAAATAACTCTTTTTGATTAATTATTTTCAATTAGCTTCCTGTGTAGATGCTGCTATATGAAATAAGTGTGTCTAATTTTGAATTCAGTAGCTGTTACATCCACTTTACATGTCCTACACTAGTACAGGTTAACTTTCTGGGTAGACAAAAGCATAGTTTATATTAATTTATAACACTTAAAAGCAAATTTGATGCCAAAATCGTAAGGTTTGAGGGGATGGTAATATATTGTATTAAACCAAGTGATGGAGTCAGAAGACGCAGAAAAACTTTCGTGCACACATGGCCTTCTTCAGATCTCAAATGCCTGAAAACTTGCCTGTGTGTGCTTTCCCTACAAACTTTATATTGCTTTTCACCTTAAAATGACAGGTACAAGACCACTGCTACATATAAAATCAGTTCCTTCTTCCCGTAATAGTGAAGAAGTAAACCCATGTTAGAAGACATGGCGTTTCTTAAATGGCAATTGCCCTTTTTTGCTTGTAAATTATATTTCATTTCCTATGCAACAAGCTTATACCTTTTTATAGGTTAAGAAAACTGATTGTGCTTGAAAAGATACTTGCTTTTATGGTTCAAAGACTCTGATGTTTAGGCTTTGAAACTTTCTGAATGGATTACTGGACCACAGTCGGTTATTTTTCCTTTAACTCTACCTTGCAAGATCCATGACAAAAGAATGACTCTCAAAGCAAGGGATATAAACCAGATTTAAATACTTAGCATTTTACTTCAGGCATCTGGCTCATCCAGTTATATTTAAATATAATCATGAAATTCTTGAAATACTTTAAAGTTTATATTTCAGGGGAAAGGGAAAATAAGAATTCCTGTGAAAACAAAAACAAACGACCATTGCCCATATCTGGACATTTTATCTCCTTCCTACTTCATCTTGCTTTTTCTTCTGCAGAAGGAAATCACTTTGGGGTCATCTTCAAAAGGTCCCTACTCCTTCAGCATGACATTGGCCCACTAACCAAAGTACTGTTATTCATATTTCTGTGGGCATTAAAGAGTATTGATCTGGATAGAAAAATCAGAACCAAATTTTGTATATCACAACATTCAAATTCAGCTTTGTTGAAAAGTATTTAATGAATAGACACAAGCAATGCTTCCAAGAACTTACTCCTTTTCGTGCTTATTTAGACACTTACTATTATTTTGTTCCACTGTGTTTTTTAAAAGTATTTTTTGTTGCCTAGCAGATATTTGTATTCATGGTATGTAATTCTTGTAAAAATTTTTAAGATAGAAGAGAATAGGTGTTGAGGACTAATAGCATTTTAGGCCTCCTGCTAATACTCACCAGTGTAATAATATGTGTTCTTGCAGCACAGCTGTTGTCATGGCCCCATGGCTATGCAGCATCTGTCTGCCCCTAGGCAGAGTTTGCACAGAAGGTGGGGGCTTGTGGAGGGCAGGGAGTGATAGAATATCTGCCTGACTCCAGCTCCAGGTGCCAATGCTCAAACATTGTTCCTAAAGTAATCTGAATAAATAGTTATGTTCCATCCAAGTGGGAGGTCAGTTGATGAACACCATGCTGCTCCTGAGCACCCACTGCATGACCCCAGTCAACACAGAATGTAATGATTTTCTTATCTCATTTGGTGGGCAAATGGCCACACACCACTCTGTTGGGAACCTGTTCCTTTGGAAGTAGCAATGAGTATTAAATGAGCTGGGGATTAAGATGTAAGGGGACATAATATGCAGATCATATGCATAGATCATCACTGTGTCTTAGATCTGGATCTATTGCCTACAGTTGGTTTCCAACTGAAAAAAAATCTTTATAACTGGAAGGCATCACTCTTCTGCAGAGACCAAGGTTTTCTTGCAAAACAAATATTTATTTCACTTTCATATTTGTGATTTTAAATGCCCTAGAAATAATATCCTTAAAACTCTGTCCTGTCCTGGAAAGAAGAAACACAGAATAGGAGCCTTTTGGGAATGCTGATCTGCCAAAAGTATAAATGAATTTATGTAGCATTATTTAATAATAGCTACTGCCCAGAAGATGTTAGAAGCCATAGATCATGGTTGCAACATCAAAACGTCTGGAATGGAAACAAAATTTCCATTTTGTTTTCTTCCTGTCTCAAATTGCTTTATTCCATCAGTGCTGTTTCTTGACAGCATGAAAGCAATTTTTGAAAGAGATATTTTGCCTGTGAAGCTCAGAAGCATCATGTTATGTTCAAGCTTCAACTAGTACACAGCTTTTAGACCTAAGATATGTCCAGCCTTCCTCCTCCCTCCCTGCCCCCACTTCCTGTAGCAAAAGTTGATTAACAACCCACCACTGGAAAATAGCCCTAATAACTTTATACTATAACATTCAAACTGGAAAGGACTTATTCCACCCACAAAAGCCTGCCAAAGACAGGATACGTCTGATTTTAATTCTGTACTTTCCAGCTGGTCAGCAGACTTAAGCCACTTGAACATTTGATCCAAGCCAAACATCTAGGGTCTTTCTATAGTCAGTGGATTAGCATCCTAAGACAGGTATTGAAGATAGACGACACCAATTGCCTCTACAAATGCTTTTTGATCTGCCCTGATTATGGTGGAGCTTGGGGAAGTGGACTGAACTGGAAACCAAGCTTTTAAAGACCCGAAAGAGAAGAGTCCCACCAGAGCAGTGCAGTTGTTCCTCCCACAGCTCCTGAACATGTTTGTCTCTGTCATGCTGAAGATTTCTATCTTGGAGGAAATGGCTTCACTGGGAAGTGAGGTGTTATAGTTACCTTATAGTTACTTTATTCCGTTTATTAGTTTCCCTAGTTTTCTATTGACCTTAACTTAACAGCGTGATCACGTTTGGCAACATAGATTTATAAACTAGAAATGAACATTCTGATCTTCTGTTTGGATTTTTGCCATAATACAGGCCACAGGATTTTCTGAATTAATTTCTGCTTGCCCAGACTATTTGCAAGTGACGGAGACCCAACTTCTACCTTTGGTAAAATGTTCCAGTTTATTATTATTCTCTAACATGTATGTCTAGAATCACTTTGTAGCAACATTATATCTCTAGCAGCAGATTGGTATATTTGTTTCTCTTTTATTCCAAAGTCTTTGTTTCCTTATTAAAAAAAAATAAAAATATATATATAGTATTCCTTATACTTACCATTTTTCAATTACAGATTTTGGGATGTGTAAATCTTTGTGACCTATACCTACACTGAATCATAGAATCATAGAATGGTTTGGGTTGGAAGGGACCTTTAAAGGTCATCTAGTCCAATCACCCTGCAGTAAGCAGGGACATCTTGAACTAAATCAGATTACTCAGAGCCCCAACAAACCTGACCTTGAATGTTGCCAGGGATGGAATATCTACCGCCTCTCTGGGCAGCCTGTGCCAGTGTTTCACCACTCTTATTGTATGAAATTTCTTTCTTATATTTAGTCCTCTCTTTTCAGTTAAAACCATTACCCCTTGTCCTGTCACAATAGGCCCTGATAAAAAAGATTGTCCCCATATTTCTTGTAGGCCCTTCCTAAGTACTGAAAGGCTGCACTAGGGTCTCCCCAGAGTCTTCTCCTCTTCAGGCTGAACAAGTCCAACTCTCTCAGCCTGTCTTCATAGCAGAGGTGTTCCAGCCCTCTGGCCATTTTTGTGGCCCTGCTCTGGATCTGCTCCAACAGGTTCGTGTCCAGGTAGAATCTCACCAGAGCAGAGTAGAGGAGGAGAATCACCTCCCTTGACCTGATGGCCATACTTCTTTTAATGAAGCCCAGGATAAGATTTGCCTTCTGCGCTGCAAGTGCACATTGCCAGCTCATGTCTGGCTTTTCATCCACCAGTACCCGCAAGTCCATCTCAGCAGAGCTGATCTCAATCACATCATTCTCCAGTTTGCATTGATACTGAGGACTGTCCCAAGCCAGGTGCAGGATCTTGCACTTCTCAAGGTTGTCTAGATCCCTCTGGCATCCCATCCTTCTGGCATGTCAGCTACGCCACTCAGCTTGGTGTCATCTGCAAATTTGCTGAGGATGCACTTGATCCCACTATGACATCGATGAAGATATTAAATAACACATGTCCCAGTATGGACCTCTGAGGGACACTAGCTGCCACCAATCTCCATCTGGACATTGAGCTGTTGACCACTACCCCCTGGATGTCATCATCTAACCAATTTGTTATCCACCAAAAAATCCACCCATCAAATCCATATTACTCCAGTTTAGAGAGTAGGATGTTGTGAGAGACTGAATCAAAGGCTTTACAGAAGTCCAGGCAGACAACATCTGTATCTCTTCCCTCATTCATTCATGTAGTCACTCTGTCATAGGAGGCCACTAGGTTGGTCAGGCAGGACTTGCCCTTGGAAAAGCCATGCTGGCTGTCTCAAACCACTTCCCTGACCTCCATATGCAAGGAAGATCTGTTCCATAATCTTCCCAGGCACAGAGGTGAGGCTGACTGGTTGGTAGTTCCCAGGGTTCTCCTTTCTACCCTTTTTAAAAACAGGTGCAATGTTTCCCTTTTTCCAGTCACCAAGGACTTCACCTGACTGCCAGGACTTTTCAAAATCATGGAGAGTGGCTTGGCAACTACATCAGCTGATTTCCTCAGGATTCTAGGATGCATCTGGTTATGTCCCATAGACTTATATATGTTCAGGTTCTTCAGGTGGTCATGAGCCTGATCTTCTCTTACAGTGGGAGGGACTTTGCTGCCCTGCTCCTCATCTTGCAGTCCATTGACTCAGGAAGTGTGAGAAGAGAGGCTGCTGTTTTGAATTTTTTAAGGTAGATGATTTTTACCATTCTACTCCTATTACTAGACTAATTCCTCTGAGCTGTAATGATGCCAGGGAGATGAAAATCTTTGAAGAAACTGAAACTTACTGAGTTGCCATATTGGAGCGTACTATTGTTAGACCAGGTTCCAGGCTTACTTAGTATTTCTCTCTCTGTGTGGTGCATGCTAGCTCTTCAGAGAAATGATTAGTACTTCCTGTGTCATGAAGTATTTCAACGTCTAATATTATTTGATTTTTAAACATTTTAGTTCTTTATTTCATACTGTCTGGTATGGAGAAAAATAAGGATCAAGTGGCATGTTTAGGCTGATTGTGTAGATCACTGGCAAATGGAATTCAGGAACGAAATCCCTGTCCAGTTGCAATTAGACAAAGTTTTGCCATTGACTTCATTCCCAGAATCTTTATAAGCAAGAGCTTTTCATATGTTCTTCTCTTACAAGTTCTTCATATTTCAGAAATCTGAGAAGTCTGCAGTGAAATTAAAACTAAATTCCTGGGTGCCTGTGAATAGCTTGCTGAAACCCAGGGACAGGTTGCCCACAGAAACTGTGGAATCTCTTCCACCTTTGTAGATAGTAAAAACTTGACCAGAGATGGCACTGAGCAACCTTTTGTAACTTTGAAGTTGGTCCTACTTTGAGCAGGAGGTTGAAGCAGATGACCTGCAGACCTCACTTTTGATGTCCTATGATCCTGCAGTTCTACTTTTCCATTTTCACCAGTGATTTCTAGAACCAGATCTGCTAGGTTTCTGCTTTCATTGCCTTTAGATACTGACTAATAACCTGGAGAACTGCAGTGTATGAAGGGCTGGCAGTGTCTTATTGTAGATGTAGGAGATTTAACACAGTGTTGTCCTGGAAATTGTTACTTCAGGGTAAAAAGTCCAGTAAGCCCAATCTGCAGGTTTATTATTGGCATATGATAGTAGGAAGACTTAAATTCAGGAATGAGGGCAAGGCTGTAATTTGTTACCTTATGACATTCCCAGATTGAAAAGAGATAATCTTGTAAATGTCTGTGCTGATCTGTTCCCATGATTAACAGGGATGTCAAAAATAGTGAGAGACCTCCCTAGAATTTTAAAAACAGAAATACTTTTCTGATCTCCAAGGATGAAAAAGCACATAGAAATCAGAAGTTTATGGTAACAAAAAAAGATTTGTATTATTTTTCCTAAATTTAGAAATAAAATAGATCAGAGCTGTGGTTCGTTAAATGAATGGAGAGGTTTTATGGGTCAGCCATTTCCATGGGTAGGTCTGAGACACTCAAATGCTCCAGAAGTGTGCCTCAGCCATATTCTCATAGTTCTGGGAGAAAAGAGAATTCTGGACCATTCAAAAAACACCTAGGGAGCAGTGAACTTTGAAAAGTGACTGTTAATTAAAAATTTTTTCAATGTTACAAAAACCTTCCTTGTATTTATTTATTTTTTTTTTTCCCCCGTCAGAGCTTCCCCGTGCTTCACTGCTCCTGTGCACCGGCTCTGATGGCCACCAGGTACTTTCATGAAGCCCCCTGCTAAAGCAAATGAAATATTCACTAGGCAACAACTGACATAAAAACCTGACTGGTTCTTCTATCTAAAAATAGATTTATATAGTGAAATGTATGGAAGAAATAAAATATGTGAAGGAAACTGTCAGAGGGTGGAGTCTATGCTTCTTTTCAGGCTGCCATAAGGGTATTCAGGACACTGGATTCTGGAAATCATGTTTTGGAAGATTAATTTCCTTAGGAGCTGTTGTATGATAGTGGATCAGTATTGGCTGAATGCCCAGGACTGGAATTTGAGGTAAAATTGCTGCCTTTCAGTCCATCATAGAACATCTTGGAAAGACAGAAGAAAACCATCTCTACTGTAATGACAGTGAGATAAACTAAAAGTTGTGCTCCTTGCTGTTAGTTTTTTCAAGAAAAAAATAAAGAAAGCATTTAAATTCCCCTTTAGACATTCTCTGATCCTAGGAGATAAACAGAAATCAGTCCCCAATAGAAATAACTGCAGAGGAAAGGTATCCTTGAGAAAGGATTATTTGTTCAGATTTAAAGTAAACTTCACTTTGTTTCCTCCCAACCATGAGGAATGGCTGAGCAGCTTGTTTGGGGTTTTTTCCCCCCAGGAACGTAACTGATGATGGCTTGCAGCAAATATTCTTCATCTGCAAAGGTACTAAAAGTCTCTGCAGGAGGAAGGGAAGAGCTACTAATTGGATTTATGTGGGAGGACTATTATACCTTCTAAGGAGTCTTGATTAAATCAGTAGGGATTTCCACATATTTCTGCATTTCAGTAGTTTGTGAGCCTCACTATCAACTACTGGGCAGGAAGTATGTACCATGCTTTGAAAACCTGCATATACACATGAATAAGAAATTTATGTGTGTAATGTCGTTTTGGAAAGCAGTATCCTCTGCATTGAAACTAATGACCATTGAGATCACGACAGAAAAGTAAAAATGAAGGTACTCCTTACCCAAGAATAAAGTGAAGATTGATATTTACAATCCATTACAAAATTATTGGTATAATTTACCTCAATGACTCTTCCATGGCTGCACATAGTCAACAGAGGTTTGCTTTTCGGGTTATTAGAAGTTCCTATATGGGATAAACTATTGGTAGGCAACTTGCTATGGGAAAAGCCCCTGTTGACTTTACTGGCCTGAGAATCAATTCTTAAGAATGACATTTATGACTCTGCATCAACGGCTCCCTAAAAATCTACCTATATTGTCTCGAAGTGTGAGCCCGGGTCTGTGATTGAGCCTCATTGCTTTCAGGCCCTGATTTGGACAAACCTTGTGCTCTGGAACTGACTCTTATTAGAAGCTGTTGCAGACCCAAATCTGCAAGTGGCCATGCTTGTGTCCCCAATTTTTCTGTCAAACATTCCATGATGTTTTGTGTCAACATTTGACATAAGCTTGGACAGATTCCTTCCTAGGAGAGTCTGAGAAGCTGTGAAAGGTGGGCAGATGGAGAACAGATGCTCTCTTGCTGGCAAACTGGACACAGAAAGATGCTTATTTTTGGAACTTTGCTCTTTAAGACAGTGTCAACATAGCCTTTGAGTATTTTCTGGCTTCTCTTGCTGCCTCATTGTCAATTCTCACACACGTTTCCATCTGCTGTCCTCATTCCTGACCTCTCGAGTTATTACTTTTACAAATGAATGTTGCAGTTTTCATCATGCATCATTGGGTAAAGATCTGCAGTCAGTTGCAATTGCATTAGGTTGTAAACAACGGTGCTGAAAGTATTATAGCCTTAAAAAGCAAATCTCACTCCAGATATTTCAAACCCTCCATTTATAGTAAGACAGACCTGATCACATGTGAGATGCAATGGAGTGCAGGGGCTCAAGGTCAAAATGATAACATACAGATGAAATTTAGCATGTTGTGGTAACTAATCATTGAACACAGTCAGGTCCGTGGAGCTTCTTTACAGCCTTTATATTATACATAAATATATCTTATCCTATATGCATATATTTATGCTATGTGTATCCCACATATTTTTATATACAAAGAATATGCTTTATATACATATAGTGCTAATAGTAGGCAACTCTCTTCTGAGAGGTACGGAGGCACCCATTTGCCAACATCTCTAGAGAGCTTACCAGGGACTTGTTTCAGGGATGTCACCAAGAGACTACCAAGCCTTCTACAGTCCACTGATTATTACCTGCTGCTGTTGTTTCACGTGGGCACCAGTGATACATCCAGGAGCAGTCTGAGGAGCATCAGTAAAGATTACAGAACCCTGGGAGAAATGGTAAGGAACAGTGGGGTACAAGTAGTGTTTTCATCAGTCCTCTCACTCAAAGGGAAAGGGTTCAAAAGGGCCAGTTGAATCTGACAAATCAAGAAATCGTTATGGGACTGATGTCATAGCTAGGGGTTCAGCTGCTTAGACCATGGGGTTTGTTTTGAGAAACATGGTTTACTGAGGGCATATGGGGTTCAGATTAAGGGGATGAGCATCTTTGGTCATAGACCTGCCAAGCTGGTGAAAATGACTTTAAACTGAAGTTGTCATGGAAGGGGAACTGCAATCCATCCCACTCTTACCAGTTTGATGCCAGTGACAGCAATAGATGCCCAGATCATAGAGAGGGGTCAAAGGTCAACCAGAGAGCTCCTGAAGAGAAGCACAAAAGTATGTCAGCTTCACTGGGGGCCCAACTTAAATGCCTCTGTACAAACACTTGTAGCATGGGGAATAAACGTGAAGAGTTAGAGATGTACACATGCCTGCAGGGCTACGGTCTTAGTGGCATCACAGAGATGTGGTGGGCTGGGTCCTATGACTGAAGTGTTGGAATGGAAGGATAGAAGGTCTTTAGGAAGGATAGGCAAGGAAGACAAGGAGGGGGTGTTGCCCTCTATGTCAATGACCAACTGGAGTATATGGAACTCTGCCTGGGGATAGATGAAGAGCCAAACAAGAACTTCTGGGTCTGGACTAATGGGAGGGCAGGGACAGGTGACATTCTAGTGAGGATCTGCTACAGGCCACCTGACCAGGAATATTGAGCAGATAAGTGTGGTCAGCAAATTGAGGGAGAATATTCTCCTCTTCTATTCTGTTCTCATGAGACCCCACCTGGAGTATTGTGTTCAGTTCTGGAGTTCCCAGCATAGGAAGGAAATGGACCTGTTGGAGCAAGTCCAGAGGAGGGCCACAGAGATGATCAGGGGGCTGAAGCACCTCTCCTGTGAAGACAGGCTGAGGAGTTGGGCTTGTTTAGACTGGAGATGAGAAGGGGATACCTTATAGCAGCCTTCCAGTACTCACAAGAAAGCTGGAGAGGGACTTTTTACAAGGGCATGTAGTGATAGGACAAGGGGCAGTGGCTTTAAACTGAAAGAGAGTAGATTTAGATTAGATGTAAGGAAGAAGTTCTTGACTGTGAGGATTGTGAGGCACTGTAACAAGTTGATCAGAGAAATTGTGGATGCTCCCTTCCTGGAAGCATTCGAGCCCAGGCTGGATGGGACTTTCAGCAGCCTGGTCTAGTGGAAGGTGTTCCTGCCTAGGGTGGAGGGGGGGACTTGGAAGCAGATGATCTTTAAGGTCCCTTTCCAACCCAAACCATTCTATGATAATTACTAACCTTTAAATTTAAACATCAGTAACTCTATAATTATGAATTAGATTGCTTATTTTGGTTTCTTCTATTTAATCTGGGAGTGTGTGCTTTAATAATATAGCTTCACTCCTAATGAGTGCAGTCATCCTAAACTCATGCCAGAAAAAACATTGTACTACAGTGCTCTATCATGTGTTACATTCATTATCTGACTGAAAGGCTGTACTCCTCCACGCAATTACACTGAGGTCAAGCATAAAAATGTGTAAATGTGTGTACTTGTAATAGGAATGTGCTTTGAGGGTTGGATCTCTTTAAACAAAGACAGGAATTATCTCATTTATTTTGCCAAATCTTGATCTCTCCTTAAAACAGATCAACATCTAGCAGAGCATATCAATGGCAGCTATCATAATAAATGCTATCTTAAAACAGTGAGGCAGTCTTCAAAGTCTGCTCTGAATCTGGATAAAAGAATAAGCAGCAGGAGACAATAATGGGCAACAATGATTAACTATAAGACAAACAAAACTATACGATAAAGGAAGTCATAATATTACAAATTGACTGCAAATGTTCAGTGTATTTTTTAAATATAGAAAATAAATTAGAAAAGCACATTTTGGCTTGTTTTGCTATCCTGAACATTTGTAGTTGATTTCTATGTGTTGAGGTTGATTTTTATTTAGTTCAATAGGATCTGTGTTCTCCTAGGGATGTCCAATGTCTTCACAAGGGGACAAAGGTCTGTGTGGCAGGAAGGCTGAAGAACTGAGACTGGGATTTGGTGTATGTACATGCATGTTGAAGAACATGGTGACTGGAAAACATCTGTGCAATGGTATGCCTGTCATGTACAGATGAAGCAAAGATACTTCTCTAAGCTCAGCACCAGGCAAATAAGCCTTTGAGGTCCAAGTGCAAAGAAGTCAGTAATAATGAAATAAGAGAGCAGTTACTAAATCCAAAGGGATATTCCTCTCTCTCTCTGAACTTAGTAGCTGTGCATAAGCTGAAGGAAAGGTTTCTTCCTTATTTGCAATTGTTCTGAGTATTCAATTACCAGTCTGGAGGTCTGCAAAACTGTTGCAATCAAGCCTTTCAATCATCTTTCAACCAGTTGCCATAAAGGCAGCTATGTTCATAGCTGAAACTGAGTAAGCTTTGCTTGGCTAAATTCTGTCCTGATTGACATCTAGAGTATTAGTAAGGTTTGTTATAGTGCATATTCAATGAAAGGATTCAAACTGTCTCCCATAACTTACACATACTAGTAAGTTGCACAGTACCAGGGAGGATTTCTGTTTACTGAAAATAACTCTGCTTTTGGGGTAGGAGGGTTTGTTACTGGATGGGTGCTCTTCTGTGCTGGTTGCCAGAGAAAGGTCCAAGGAACATGTGATTCTCTAGTACCAACAGAGCAATAGGCTCCAATGTAAAAAAACCCAAAACTATCTTCCTTCACAGTAAGGACAAGCCAGTTGTCAGTCTGGGCAGAAACTAAATCACTGTCAGCAAGCTGGTGATAGAATTCATCCCAGTATAAAACCCAGGATCTGTTTGCATGTATTTTGTCATCCTTCACAATTCAGTAACTATTCCCACAGCATATTTATTAGTGGAATATAGAAGTTATGGCCTTTCACATGTTGCAAGCATGTGTCCAGCCCACCTGCAGTCCTAGGAAGGATGACAGTTGTCTAGCACCTCACAAAACCCAGCAGCAGACAGCATTTGGGGTTTCTGTGTGTCCCCAGTGATAAAGACCCATAGAGGAATGGATTCTGATTCCATGTTCACTATTCACATACCCCAACAACAGAAGGTTGTCATTTTAGGGTTGAGTTGGATTTGCGTGACAGATGAGAACTGCCCAGTGTGTTGTGAATTTGTTGAAGTGTGCTTAGAGACATGTTGGCATGTTGAGCTGTTAAATGAAAAATGTTTTTTACTGTTGTGCTGTAGGGGAGTCTTAGGGAAGAGCAGTCCATCTCAATTAATGTGAAAAGAATCTGGCCATGTGTATGTTGAAAAACGTTTGCTTTCTGCCATCAAAGTGCTCCCCAGATGGATATTGTTAATAAATAATGGTCTGGTTTCACTTACTGCCTTAAAATTCAAAACATTCACATCTTATGGGTAGTCAAAGTTGAGAGCAGGAAGATCAGAAGATCCGAGTTACCATTCCTGGGTATTGCAAGTCATTTTATATAACCTGATGATACAGAAGATAATTAGTACGGTCATACACAAAGGATTAAAATTATATAGGTGCTGCCTGAACTGGAGGAGCCTCTGTTTACAATTTTCTTCAAAAGTCGTGGTTTTGGGAGCTGACACTTGCACCTTCATCAATAGCTGCTTGGTGTTTCTTTTACTAAAGTTATCTCTTGATATAATATAATGATCTCTTTGTTAATCCTTTTATTTAGAAGCCCATCATACTCATGCAAAAAACCTATTATATTTTACTTTAATGGTTTTTATTTAATTGAATGCTATGTATCAAAGTACACCTAATCAGTCTTTCCTTTAGCCAGAATAAAATCTAACTAGGAAAAGGGAAGTAATACAATTAGCATTGGTCCACTTCGTTACATTTTACACATACAAATATACAAGGCATTTATTTTCTAGAACCTATTTGTTGTGAAAGTTGTTTTTATTACAGTTAGGATATCCAAAGATGCCTGAAGGACTTGGATGCTCCATTTGTTTCTGCTTACTGCAGAAGTTTTCCAGTGCAGAAAAGTCTGGGATGTGTTTAACAGAGGGCTCACCTCACAAATGTTATGCTCATTTTTGTCTGCTCTTAGATTCCAGGAGTTCAGGACATGGAATGAATTTGCGCTTGGTTGACGTTTCCGAGGATTTATTCTGAAAGTGTTGTGCAATTCTTCCCTTCCTAGTATACTGGGACTTTCTGGGGAGCTGGCTTTCTAGATGGCTATTTAAGAGCAGTCATAAGAGTCACCATGAATCCATATTTGCACCTCAGTATCTAAGATGGAAATTAAAAATCAAAGCCCAAATTTATCAACTGAAATCAGAACTCTGGATGGTTTACATTTCAGTTTAAAGTTCACTTAAATCAGGTCCAGCTTTGGGCATTTGAGTTATAAACGTTTCTTCATTTGTAACCTAACTGATCTTTTGAACAGATGAAAAAGTCTTATGAAAGACAGGCCTCAGCTTAACTAAATGATCAAGAGAAATGCCTGCCTTTAAGGTGGCCTTACTTGTATAGTAAAAGCTCAGGCTTCCATGCAAACATGCCAAGAGAGTATCTGCTGTCTTATAAAAAGCTGTAGACTAGTTAGTGTGCTTGTCTTGCTAAGTCAGCTGGGCTATGATCCTTCCAGCAAAAGCTGTAAGGATGGTAAGAGAACAAATAACAGTAAACAGCAGCAGTTTCCCCCAGTCCTGCTTGTTACCACCTCCCCTATGCCACAAATCCCTCTGATCTTTTAAAAACATGTGATGTAATTCCTGATGAAATATTGTGTTTGGCTATAGGCTGTAGGTGTAGGTTTTTCCGCAGAGTTGTCTGGCTCATATTGCCTAATTTGAACAATATATTTGAAAGCAGCTAGATGTAGGAATCTGGATGTCAAAGCAGAGATAAGACCCTGCAAATGAGGGGCTGAGGACATGATGATAGCAAAAATGTGTCTTAAGAACGCTAATGGTATGAGATATTACCATTCTTAAGAATGGTAATGATGTGAGGCATAGGTTATAGAAAATAAAGCGTATGCCTTAGGATCACTTATCTTTGTACATGGACACACCAGGTTGTCTTTCACACATGGAAGACTAAGAATCTTCTTGGAAGCTGGACTGCAGCTCAGACAGAACTGCGTTACAGCCCCCTGGATATACCCTAACAATGAGATTCATTACAGGCAGCAAACTGCTTAATATAATTAATAGGAATGTACTTTTTGGTGTACTTAAGTAATCCTGAGTCAGGCACCTAGTGGATATGAGGTAATTCATAGAATCACAGAACAACCCAGCTTGGAAAGGACCTCAAAAGATCACCTGGTCTCACCTTTTGTGGGAAAAGAAGTCTAACTAAGATTATCTAGCACCCTGTCTAGCTGCATCTTGAAAACCTTCAGATATGGGGATTCCAACAGGTCCCTGGGGCAGTGGTTCCAGTTGACTCATCTGTTTGGAGATGCAGACTTCACTTAGATGAAGAGGGGATACTTGATGTTGCAACCACCATTAAGATGGTACTCCAGTGGTCAGAGCACTTGGCAATGACATCAGACCTTTATGCTAAATACTTTCCATGAAAGTATAGTAACCTTGGAATAGGAGACCTTTCTGGTCACAGCATTGTGTATCTCAGTTGTAGAAGTGTCTCCATTCATTTTTATGGTGTTGCATCAGTCCCTGGCAAGGAGAGCATGTTGATAAGCACACTCAGTGGAGGACCATTTTCCTCTAGGTCCACCTTTGATGTGAAACAGCTTTGCTGAGGAGGGAGCTATGAATAACCTGCATGGACCAAGGCACCACTTTATTTACATGCTCTAGGCAATCCTGCTTTAGGTGGGGGGGGCTGGACTACATGATCTCCAGAGGTCCCTTCCAACTCCAGCAATTCTGTGACTATTGTCTAATTTAAATTTTGGACTTCAATGTCCCATTTTTGATCAGGCCACAGAATGTATTAATCCACTGTAAAGCAATAGAATACCTAGATTTAAAAACACAGAGGTTGAAATAAAGATCTTGTTTGAGAGAAATGGAATATTTCCTTGTGAATATATGCTTGTATAGCATATATTTTAACTGTGCATGTAAAATACACATTCACTGGACTTAGTCTGCAATTGTTTATATCCTTCTAGAAGCAAAGTGTTTTCATCTGGTGAGATAACTGTGCCTGATAACCAAAGATATGTTTTCAAAGAATTAACAAGGAATTTATCTATTATTCTGGAAGAAAAGGTTTGACTTTTCAAGACAGTAAAAGTCTTGTCTTGTAGAAAAGAACATAATTCTGCCTCTGTCAAGAAGCAAGACCAAAATTCATAGCTGATTTCAACAATAAGCTTCCAGATTCTGCAAAAGAGACTTTGTTTTGCTAAATATTTATCTCAGAAATACGCAGCTAAAGAACAAGTTAGAGAAAGCAGCTCTTGCAGCATTGCTTTCCAAGCAGGAAAACTTATCTGCTTTCTGTTGTTTTTGTTTGTTTGTTTTTTTTACCACAAACATTTAGTGTGTGAAATGAGATTTGATGTTATTTGTGCTCATTCTGACTATTTTCAATAGCTTTACGGTTGCTCTTTCTGAAAAAACATTAAAAATGTATAGGGCTGCGAGTGAAATACAGGGTTGTTGCTTTGCGGTTTAATGTATGAAATGAGCTAGTGGTGTCAGTACAGTTCCTTATTAAGAAAAAGTGTTTGCCATTAAAAGCAATTAAAAAACTGACATCTTTCGAAAAGACTATATTCAGTATTGGAAATTAACAAATGAAAGACAAAATCATCTTTGAATATGCTCATTTTAATCATTCTCCTACATCAGTTTCAGTTTGTAACAATCATATGCAGTAGAACATTGACTGTTTTGAAAATAGTCAGTACTAATTAATGCAAATTTTAATATTATTCTGTTCCGGCTGCTTTAATATTATTTTAATATTATATTAATATTTTTTTTCATATTATTCTGTTCTGTTAATATTATTC
>WTSP01024295.1:39886-49909 GCA_025331215.1 Actenoides lindsayi | reverse complement strand
ATTATTTTAATATTATATTAATATCTGTTTTAATATTATTCTGTTCTGTTAATATTATTCTGTTCTGGCTTATCCACAGATGAGCCCTTTTGTTATTAAAAAGTGTTGCTGATAAAAAATGTGAAACAGAAGCATCCAATATATATGACACTGAATTTAATGGTACACATTTTGAATGGGGATCAGTCACCTCAGTATTTACAAATGGGCGTGAGGTAGAAGGATAAGACATTTACAAGACAACTATCAAGCAGATAACTGATTCACAGAAGTTGTGGGTAAGAAGTTGTAGGTTTGTAACCTACCTTCAGTATACGCATTTTCATTCAAGTAATGAAGTTTGATTTGTATTTTTCATTCAGACTATGTAATCTTTCAGCTGGTGAACTCTGGGCAGCCTCTACTTGTCTGCAGTTCTAATGCCGTGTTGTTCTTGACTTAACCAAGGGAAAAGCTCTGCTTCACTTGCTTTCATGATCATGGTTGTGTAACATTGCCTCCATAAAGTAATGTTATGAAAGAGTTTGTGCAGTTTTGTATCATCTGCTGTTTGTGAAACTGAATTTCAGTTAAGGGAACCACTGGTGTGTACCTGCAGTAATCAAAGTGAAAGTTTTGTCTCAGGTTTTAGGTGAATGGTCAACTCTTTGTAGACCACAGTAAAGTTCCTGTGTCTTACCCGTTCTTGCACCACGATTAAAAAACTTCTGTTTCAGAGATCTCTTTTGTTTCACAGGATTTCTCAGCATTAATCTGGGTTAGAAATTAAGCAATTTACTGTTTTAGTGGATTCTTAATCTGCTTTATAAGGAACAGGTCCTTCTTTTATTCAGGAACATAGGAATCTTCAGGTATGTTCAGCAGAGTATCTTATGTAAAAGATAGCATTTTTAATAGACTTGCCTATGGTGCTGATTAATATAAATCTACTTATTTTAAATATAAATAAGAAATTATAATCATGGAAGAAACAGACAATAATAGAACTAAAGCTATATTAATTTATCTGGAGGAGATTCATAAGTCACAGTTCATGGTAAAGCAGTGATTTTGTTACAGGACAGGGAACAAAGCTCCCTGATTTACAGACTAGATCTGGTTGAACTGTGTGACATGTTTTCTCCTCACAATAATGTACTGAACTTATACCAATAATAATTCCAAACATAACTATTCTGGCTATAGATAATTTAGTTCTGTCAAGTACAACTGATCTTACTAATTTTCATCCTCTTAGGGCAGGTATCTAACAACAAACACCTGTGAAAATGTTCTTAACATCTACACTTATTAGAGCAAAGTATACAACATCACGTCATATCAGTACATTTCTCCAGCCAGATTTATTTTATGGAAATGAGAGGAATTGTACTGTTGCCAAATGCATGTTAACTCAATCCAGTACCTGTTCCTATAATTCAACCAGTAAGCCTCCATATATTTTAAACAAGGAGACTTGCCTTTGAGAAGGGAACACTGAGAACAGTAGTAAATCCTTCAGCATGCCCTATAGTATTGTGCATTTTTACCTTGATCCTTTCCTTGAAAGGCTTCTAAGTCAGTTATGGGCCAAGTAGGCTATTCTAATCAGCGGAGTTTGAGAGGTCAGGTATTTAACCTAGACAGAGCAAATCCTATGTCTTTTTAGTTTATAATGACTGACTGATGAACACACTTGTTCATTTTTTGATTGAAGCAAGGATCTTGGAGTATTACATCTTTGTTTTCAAAGAAATTTTATCAACTGTTTTTTCTGAAAACATCATAGAATCATAGAATAGTTTCATCTGGAAGAGACCTTCAAGATCATCAAGTCCAATCTTGTTCCTAGCCCTATCAAAACCCACTAAACCATTTCACTAAGCACAACATCCAACCGCCTCTTAAACACCTCCAGGGATGGTGACTCCACCACCTCCCTGGGCAGGCCATTTCAATGCTTGACAACCCTTTCTGTAAAGAAATGCTTCCTAATATCCAGCTTGAACCTCCCCTGGTTCAACTTCAGGCCATTTCCTCTTGTTCTATTTCTTGTCACCAGGGAGAACAGACCAACTCCTGCCTCACTACAACTTCCTTTTGGGTAGTTGTAGAGGGCAATAAGGCCTCCCCTCAGCCTTCTTTTCTCAAGGTTAAACAGACCTAGATCCTTCAGCCTTTCCTCATAAGACACATGCTCCAAACCCTTGACTAGCTTTGTAGCCCACCTCTGTATGCTCTCCAGCACCTCAATATCCTTCTTGTAGAGAAGATCCCAAAACTGGACACAGCAATGACACACATCAATGCCGTATTCTTTGTATGGAAGAGTCCTGAGGCATTTCCTGGGATATTTTCATGTTTCTAGGTGAGAAAAGTGAAGCAAATAAGAGATAGACTCAGACTCTAGAGTGAAACAAAATAGTAAATCTTCTCAGGGCATGGAGGAAGGTCAGGATTCCTGAGCCAAGGAAGCCAAAATAACCATGATCATCTTTCTGCTTTGTCTATGCTCTGGCATAGATAGACTTGCTACCTCCCCATTAGGAGTTGGCTTCAGGTAATAACATGGTGGTTGTTACTAAAATCATGGTATCCTCTTTTCCCTAGCAGCAGCAATGGGCATGGATGCCATACATCCCATTTACCTGGCAGAAGCTGCAGCTCAAGCCTGCATCCTTAGGCTTGCTCACAGGAATATCTTGTACCACACTGTCCTCATTTTGAGACTTCTGACGACCCACAGGTGATGAAGAACCCAGATGTGCCAGCCCCCATTTACCACTCATTTGGAAAAGTCTTCATGGAGCAGTGGACACAGACACATGTTCACGGGCTTTCTGGGCCCATGACCTGTCTGTGGGCAGGGTGAGATCATACTAGGGTGTATATACACCCAGTGGGCACTGGCCTAGGCCTCCTCTTCCAGCTCAAACTAGGACCTTCTTCTGGCCAACACCTGCCCGTTGTCCACTGCTGGCAGACATCCCAGAAGTTGTGTGTCCCTTCCCTTGTCCTTAGTTCTCTTTTGGGAGAAGGTTCATGTCTGAACCTTCAACCCTCACATTGCTCATTAGTTGTCCTCCTTGTGCTTCTTTTCTCACAAGCTGTTTACCAGCTAGGGATGACTAACAGCTGTGGTTAGGGCAGGAAGGAAAGTGACAGTTGATCCCAGCTCTGAATGTGTGTTGAGCTGTGGCTCTTTCCATCCTGACACCAGCCCTTGTGGTGGAGGACGGCAGTGGGATCCCAGATGTGGATATCTTTTCTTCCCTTACACAACGGACAGAGAACAAACCCCCAAACCCAGTAGTTACTACCTCTATCTTTCCCATTATATGTGGCAGCAGTAGTAGCAAGAAGCCTGACTCAGACTGTGTTTCCAGCTACCCATCCATGTCTACCTATCCATGTCTGCTACTTCTCCTCTTTCATACGGCAAGAGTGGGCAACCTCCAGTCCTTACCTGTGGAAGTGAAAAATGCATATGTAAGAATTCTTGAATCAGAAGTTGTGACTAGCTGCATTACTTCCCCATATGTAATGGTTTAGTCCCAGCCAGCAACTAAGTGTCATGCAACTGCTTGCTCACTCCTGCCTGCAAATTGGAAATTGGAAAAAAAAAGTAAAACTTGTGGGTTGAGATAAGAACAGTTTGATAAGTAAAATGAAATAAAACATGATATTAGTAATGAAAAATAATATACCAAAAAGAGGGAGAGATAAAACTCGAGAAAAGACAAGTGATGTCTTTTGGATTAAAACTAGAGATAGGTCAATTCAGATCAGACATTAGGAAGAATTTCTTCACCATGAGGGTGGTGAGACACTGGAACAAGTTGCTCAGAGAAGTGGTGGAAGCCCCATCTTTGGAAGTTTTTAAGATCAGGCTGGATGGGGCTCTGAGCAAACTGATCTAGTGGGAGGTGTCCCTGCCCAGGGCAGCAAGGTTGGAACTAGATCTTTAAGGTCCCTTCCAACACTGACAATTCTATGATTCTATGATGTGCAATGCAATTGCTCACCACTCACTGACTGATGCCCACCCAGTCCCTAGGCAGTGATCTGCCCCTTCCAGCCAACTTCCTCCAGGTTATATACTGAGCATGATGTTCTATGGTATGCAATATTCCTTTGGCTAGTTCAGGTCAGCTGTCCTGGCCATGTTCCTTCCCAGCTTCCTGTGCACCTGCTCACTGGCAGAGCATGGGAAACTGAAAATCCTTGACTTAGGATAAGCGCTACTTAGCAACAACTAAAACATCAGTGTGTTATTAACATTATTCTCACACTAAATTCAAAACACAGCACTGTACTGTCTACTAGGAAGAAAATTAACTCTATCCTAGCTGAAACCAGGACCCCATAACAGATAGATATGAACTGACAGGACAGAATCAGGTCAGACCTCTTAAAGAGCAGGTGTTGTTGCTTCCTTCACCTGGTACCATCTAAAAGAAAAAATTACACTTGATTAATCACGGTTTTATTCTTTTATGTTCTGCCAACAGCACAAGACAGACTTCTCAAAGCTACTTTTCTCAAATTATTTGCTGTAATCATATGCAGAAGTCATGACATAAAGGTACAGTGTTCCTGTTACTCTTTCAAGCCTTATCAAATAGCATTAAGCTGAGCTATAGCATATTCCAAATGCTGCACGAATAAGTGTGTGTCTGCTTTCAAACAGAAAGTTACAAGGATATTGCAGAACCTGGTAAGTAGGAAAGGCATTACAATAGCTGGCTCTGCTGGAGCTGATCCCATGTTGGGTTATATCTGACTATTAGGTATACAAGTTTGCCGTACGATTTGGAGACATTTTGAATCAGAAAGAATGGCTTGAAGAGGAGTAAAACCTGTAGATCTGTGAAGGATTTATTTGTCAGGGGTTATTAAAAAGTGTTTTTGCAAATCCCCCCTTCCAAGGCAAGGAAATTAACCACTGCATCTGAATGCAGGTCTTACTTTGCACAATGCCACCAAATTCTTTGTCCTTGTGTTACTCAGTGGCATATAACCCTAAACCCCTTCTATGTGTGTGACCACTGGGTCCAAGTCATCATCCTTACTACTCCACACGCTGCAGGTATCACTGGGGAACCCCAGGGCAGCCCAGGGCAAGATCTCATCCCTAAACTTTGTCCCCAAGCCGAGGCAGTCTCTTTTCCCTGAGACTATCCTGAACATTACTGGTTCCTTATGATCTCAAATTTTACCATCCCAAAGATGAAGATGAAATAGGATAAATTTTGTCAACACTGAAGGGAAACCATGAATCATAAAGCACACTTGGCATTATGCAGGAGCAGTCTGATTAGTTCACAGAGAAGCACAAGTTTGAGGAGGAAAACATAAAAGTGTTAAAAAAAGGGGCTATGAAATAAAATTATATTCTATTTAGAGACAGGACAAAATGTTTGGCTTAATCTCTGAATCACAGGCATGGTTTGCTAATTTCTCTGAACCAGTGAAGTTTTCATCTGCCTGTGGTGGAGATAATAATTTAACAGTTTTCTGTCTTGGCTGAATGCAGGAAGCAGAATCACTTCTTGAGAAACTAGTTGTGCTTGCGACACTCAAATGTTCCTCTCTTTCCCCAAAAACAACTTTTATGTGAAGATTGGGATTTTGAAAACCATGCAGAGCTGGCCTGATTCTCCTCCTGAATGTCACACGGAGTGCTGGAAGCCGCTTCTTCTGTGGTTAGCCGGCGACACATACAGGCTTTGGAAACTGTGTAACAGCACAAATTTCCACATGAATCAAAACCAAATGCAGTGTCCTGAGAAAAGTTTTGAAGGTTGGATTGATCTTGTATGTCAGAGCTGAGTGTCACTTAAAGACAGTAGGTATAATGTGGTGCAGCCCCTTCCTTCTCCCCAGGAGCAAAGAAGAGCTGGCAGGCTATTTCATGCATTGAAGATGAAATCATGACCCCATTGACGTTAATGGGAGTCATGCCACTGGCTGAGATGTAGCCAGGATTTTACCCTCTGTGACTGTATGCAATCCAAAATTAGAGACACACTGAAGAGTCTGTCCATTTTATTACCCAGAATTCCACATAATGCCTTTGTCCTGTTCTGTTGTCAGCACATCTTTCCATTCTCCATTCTTCTGTGCCTTTTAAAATTTCCTAACACTGCAACACTTTGTATATGTATCTGTATTTATATGTATATGTGTGTTTTCTGCCACTTACTGAAAAGGGTTTTGTAAATAAATACAAGAATTGCAAACAGGATAAAAGATATTTTAGGAAATAAAGGGTAAATTATTCTCTTGAAGGTTATTTTCATTTTTGATTGTGGTTCATCTGAAAATCATTCAGTCTGAGAAGACCACCCAACGTGAATGAAAACAAACATCTAGAGGAAATTCTTTATTCATCAGGTACAGAGTCTCAAACTCCTGATGCAGGTGGAAGATACATACGTGAGTTGGATTGAAATGCAGGAATCAGGCAGGAGTTTTTTCCCAAACAGTGACAGTTAAAATGAGAAAAAAAGGGAGTAGAGAGAAAGTCCTTTCTTCCTCCACCATGGTCTGGGCTATTGAGAAGCCAATCAGCAACTTGATTTTTTCCTTCTTCTCATTCATTTACTGCAAATTATTATGTGTCATTAGAGGGATCCCTCTGATGTTTCAGGGACAAATGTCGCCTGTGAGAATGTTTTGGTGAAGGGAGGGGAGCTTCCCCAAGACACACTGACATTTTCAGGATCAAAATTGCTTGCAGAGTGCCAGCCTCATATGAATAAAGTCTGATCCTACTCTCCAGAAAGTTGTGGTCATTTTTCAAGAACAAGTATTTATATCACAAATATACACATGAATATGTATGACACCTGGCCTCATATAAATGGATGAAGTGCAAAGATCTATTCACACTCTTGTCAGAGGCAGCATCTGAAGCACATTATGCAGAAGTGCCAGAGAACATATCTCAGTGCTGCACGTATGTCATTGATCTCTATTGAAACTAGGAGATGCAAGGAGATGAGGACTGTTCATTTCTTACTGTTTCTTTAACAGGACACAAGGGATGTTCAATGCCTTTCTCTTGTGCTAATTCCACATTCATAATGGCAAACAAACTGAGGAAAACTGTAATCAATTGCAGGCTTCTTTCCTGAGCTGGAAGATAAAATAATTTAGGTCACCTCTGTCTCAAAAGACTATGGCAAAATTTATATGGGTAATGTTTTTATGTTTTTAATAGCATGAGACCAAAGAATTCCAGGGGAAAATATACTGAGTTAATATAATCTGTTATTCAGAAGGAATCTGAGTAAATTAATTACATGCAGAAATGGTTTAGAAATGATTGTTAATAATTTCAGTGCATTACTCAAAGGTAAAATAATATTTCAAAGACATTCAAAATAGCTTTAGTAAAGTAATAAAATGTGTGTCAGTGCTCTTTATATGCATATTTATTAGAATAGTCCTAAATGAAAATGAATTTTCAGACTGAAGGGGAGAGGGGGAAAGGTTAAGACTAGGAAATGTTGAAGTGTGTTGGATGAATATGCTGAATGAGAATTATCTTCCTTAGGAGCACTGCAGGTTCCTTGTTTTCTTGTCCATCCCACTTGCTGTAATGACCTAAAACAATGGGGTCAAAGAGGACCTTCAAACACTTCCTTTCCTGTTGCCTTTATTACACTCTGGAATTTGATGTATTAATTATTATTCAAAGCGCCTGAAAGAAAGTTACAGTTGGTCTATAGATCAAGTCACATAACTCTACAATGCATTAATTGATTGCTCTTTTGCTTTAGGAAAAAGAGAGAAAGAAAAGCTTGTCTGGAAGAATCTTGGTACCTTTGAGAATTTTACGTTCTAAGTATTAATTTAATGAGGGAAATTAGAATGACTTGTGCAGTTGCAATTATATTAGGTTACACATGTCAACTTCCCTTCTCCTAACAAAAAAACATCCCGACTGGTCAGTAATCTTAGCTTGCAGGGAGTCTCATGATAATTTTTTTCCCAGCCGCTCCTAGCAATGGCTGATGAGAAGAAGCAGTGGCGGGTCCTGGTGTCAGTGTGCATGTAGGGGGTGTGCCAGAGTGCAGTGCTGGTGTCAGTGTGCAAGCAGCAGCTAGTAACTGGGAGATGGAGGGATGCAAGAGTCAGATAAGTGTGGTTATACCTTCCTTCCTTCCCGACCCTTCTCCTACACCACCAAAATTCCCCACTTCAGTCTCTGTTGTTTTTTTCCTGCCTTCTCTCTCTCATGTCCTAACTCTGCTCTTCTCCACCTGGCCTTGAGGTCCTGTGCCTGCTTTTCCTGATTTTCTGTGGTTTTTAATTTATCTTGGGCATTCTGGTTCACAGGGCAGAGGGAGAGTGCTTTAATGTCCACTTTACTGATTATCAGGTTATGACTTTTATCTTTTTTAAATTTACTAGATTTCTTAAAGATTTACTAGATATATGGTAAGACATGGATGACTCTCCTGGTTCAATGACAAAAAAAAAGAACCATTTTTTTTTCCTGGGTATTTGACACAAGCTGTTCTTACAATATACATGTGCAAAGACTAAAACTTTTGCATCTGCATAGAGCCAGTGAGTTCCTTTTTAATTTCCTGTGGAGTTTTTTAGAGCGACACACTGAGGGTTCACATCATAATGTTACCTAGTACACAAAGTATGAGTTGGATGACACCATCAAGGATCCTTAAAAAAATGAGGTATATTTAAAGAATGTCAAAAAGTCCACTTGTGTGTTAGGAGACTATAGCAAGGTCTCTTTTTCCATAGAAAGCAGTGAAATCTCAGAACACAGCAATGCCAAGGCACAGCTGGTCACTGGGCTGCTTGCACTGCTCCCTATCAGAAGTGAAGGAAACCAGTTTAGCACATCCTTGCCTTCTGTGTCTCAGATGACAGGGACACTATTTTAAACCTTGTGCAATTAGGTAGAAAAGGAATTTAAAGTCAACTTGTGACAAGCTGGTTATACTGTTCCTTGCCAAGACTTTAAAGATGTGTGGAGAGTAATTTTAGAAATGCTATATATGTAAGTTGTGCTTAAAACTCTTTGCAAGCCTAAAAGGATGTTTGGAGTTACAATTTAAAAACAGTGGGATTTAGTGCAACAGGTTTTGGCAAATGAATCACTGCAGTTCCTACAGCTGACAAATTAATGTGGACTCAACAGACTAACACATACCATGTGTTTATTTTGGCAGCAAATGTGGAAAAATCATTTGGAGAAAAATTGTATTATTCAACAGATTTCTTTTTTTTTAATTGTTTTGTTTTGTTTTGTTTTGTTTTGTATTATTTTGGGTTTTTTTCCCTTCATTTAATTGAAATCACAAAGGTAAGGTTCAGAAAGTCCTTCTGATTGGTACCACATTTATCATGTTACGAGAAACTAATGATACAATTGCATGGTTTTTTTATGTATTAGGTTATTTGATCATAGTTATTCTCTCAATTACTAAAATTCAACCAGGCTTCCCCACATCCCGTCTTGTAGGTAAATGAAGCAGGTAGATGTCAAATCAGAAAATGCACTGTGAATTTTTTATGGTTTAAAACTCATTTTCATTGTGAAGCTTTTGAGCATCTTATTTATGAAAGTCCAAACATACCTGTTTTCAACCCAGTTTACGAAAGAAAAATAGTGTCTTCCACTGAAATATTAACAAACTATTTAACTTAGTGTTACAGAGAGTAAGATATACCAAACATAAATTGGGTGGTTTAGGTCATAGGTTAACAAATTTCAGCTTTCTCAGCTGCACACGTTAGGCCTCTGCATGACTGAAAGGATAAGGACAAAAGCTGTACCTTGCCTGAGTGGAATTTGCAAGTTCAATGTGGGGTTTTATTTTCAAACCTTGAAAAACCTTGCCACATGCTGATTTTTGCATACGCAAAAAAATGCAGAAAAAGGACAGATGTCCATTTTCAATAGCACCTTGATTGTCTTTTTTCTTTTTTGACTCCTTCCTTCCTTCCTTCCTTCCTTCCTTCCTTCCTTCCTTCCTTCCTTCCTTCCTTCCTTCCTTCCTTCCTTCC
>WTSP01024295.1:27601-39786 GCA_025331215.1 Actenoides lindsayi | reverse complement strand
CCTTCCTTCCTTCCTTCCTTCCTTCCTTCCTTCCTTCCTTCCTTCCTTCCTTCCCTCCTTCCTTCCTTCCTTCCTTCTTTCTTCTCTCCCTTTCCTCCTACCTCACTCCTTCTTTCCCATTATAATGAATTAAGTGAGATTCAAATGCAATAACCCTAGCAACATCAGGTCTCTCTTTTCTGCAGGCTGAGGTAGAGCAGCACTTTGTGCTTCTCCTAATTGCCTCAATTCTTTTGTGACCATGTCTACATACCACAGAAGCTACAGGGCTATTCTTGTACAGATGAGTGTTTAAATTAAACTGAATGTGTCTCAGAAAAAAACCCTAAAATGTTCCAACCCAATTGTGAGAATAAGCTAATTCTATGTGAGACATTCTATGAATTTCTACCAGTTTTGTTATGCAGGAAGTAGATTTCATGACATTAATACTTTTCAGTTCTAAGATTTCTGACAGATGATATCTTTTGAAATTCTTGTTGTCTTTCCCAAACCTGCTGTGCTTCTTATTTAATTATTTATTTTTAAAAGAAAACCAAACAAAAATTCCTTTTAAGATGTCTGATTACAAACAGTCAACAAATAACTTGTCTTTTCCATCTGCAGAGAATTTAAATTTAGATTTCATTAGCGGTTGGAAAAGTCTGCCATGGAAGCCTGGGGAGAAGTGAAGGGAGGAGAGTGACCTCTAATGACCATCAACCCTGCATTCTCTTCCTTGTGTCCTCTTTCCTCTAAGCCCAGCCACTGCCAACATCTATAGAGACACTGTTCTGCCATCATACATTTGCATTGCTATATCTGTATCCTTGTCTTCCCACCCTCAAGAATGGAGAAGGTTTCTAGTGTCAGAAGGGTCTAGTCCCTCCTTCTCCTGGAAATATATATTAATATACTGAAGGGCCAGTAGTGGTTGCTTAGGGAAAGATTATGATAAATCAGATGTGTGCAAAACAGGCTTTTGCCTCACAATTTCCAACTCACAAGCTGCTATCAAGTCAGGGCCTGAATCAGAATCTCTACTTGCTTTTTTAAAGTCCTTGTTGTTTTATTTCTTTCTTGACTTGAATGTCATGATGGAAAGAAGTAAGTTGTTGTTTGGTACAATGTCACCTGCTTGTCAGGCCATGGTCAGAATAGCCAGCTCCATAAAGAAGAAGAAGACTCAGGCCATGATGGCATCCAGTATTTTACTTGCATTGAGTTTGAAGTGGACAACCAGGACAGAAATGCAGATCAGAATCCAAGAGTGCATCTGGTTATCAGAGAAATAATAGCCTTTTCTGAGCATCATGGTGACTGTCTGAGAGCTATCATTATGCCAGAGGATGTCTGAAGACATTCGTTTCCAAAGGCTGGTTTCAGTCAAACCTTTCACAGCCTTGTAACAATTTTGCTTAATTTAATTTCCTTTTGTTTAATATAATTTCCCCTCTTTTAATCTAATTTCCTATGTTGTGTTTTAATAGAAGATGAAAAGTAAATATGGAAACAAAATATCAAGAACAGGGATGAAAGGAAGACATACTCAAGCACTTATCCAGGCCCTTGTAATTAAGTAAGCTGTCACTGACATATTTGGTAAGACTGCGTACAGGCAAATGTCACTTTTTTTCATCTCTATTTTTGTGTCTCTGGCTCTGGAGTTAGATGACATGGAAGAGATGCAAATGTCTTACCCTGTAAATCACTGTAGCTTTATCCAAAGTAATAAATCTCTGATTAATGAATCAGTATCACAAGCATATCTCAGAAGGAAAGATTGCTCTTGTTAACATTTATGCCTAACTCATCATCTTGGTTGCTTCAGCTGGTGTTGGGACAGAGCTGATCACAAGAAGTTATGAGTTTAAGCGTGTCCCTTACATAGGTGTTCTGAGAGGGAAAATGATACCAAAGCTAGCCAAAGAGAATTCTGAATTGCTAACATAATAAGACAATAGTTATAAAGACAAAATCAAAACAAAACACACCCCCCCACTTTACTATCTCCTATAGGTATTAGAAAATGTTTAGACTTCAAAAGAAAGATAAACACAGTAAGACATTTTAGATATTTAAAACATCTGATTTTAGAAAGTGACTTCCTCAGGATCCAAAAGATTGACAATACTAAAAAGTGAAAAATTAGTTCTGGTCACTAATTAGTTTTCAGCTGTTAAATTTCCCATCCCCTTTAGTTTGTTTAGCCCACATGTTGCTATGTAATTAGAATAAGTTTAAATGGTAATTAACAAGTGTCTGTAGTGAATATTTGAAACATAAGCATCAGGTGCTGTTTGTGAGACCTTATTGCCTGTGACCACAAGGCTTATGGGAGTGCTTAGGGGAATTTTTGTCTTTAATTTTAATTTTGTAGCCTGGCCACAACACTGGCCAATTAATTTAGGCTCATAAAAATTAAGACGTCTTTAAGGTCCTGGTTAGAGTTATTTGGGGAAACCTTCCACTGCTAAAATCAGACCTGCTACCCCATCTTATATCTTAAACCAGGCTTTTCCTTAGGCAGAAATTAATCTTAAAAAAAATCATATTCTTCATGTTCTTACTCCTCTGGCTTAAGTTTTTTTCAAACGGGTTTTTTCATAGAGATGGGAAATATATTGCTGTGGAAAAAATTGGCAACAGTGAATATCAGTGCTCTTGTGTTCGTTAAATTGTTCTTGTCTCTGATGAGAAGAATGGCAATTCAGAATACAGTTGGAAGAGTATGGATTATTCAGCAATTAAAGGAAGAGGAGTGATTATACCAGACGCTACTCATGCTGGCATTTGTGACAAAAAAGTAATTGGCTGAGGAAAAGAATGTCTTGGCATTAAAGACATTTGCAATATATTTGAAACTGTTTCTAGGAATTAAGAATATCTGGCTGCACAAATAAACGTTCAAAAGTCTGAGATGAGTGGAAAATATAAGGAGCCATAGAGAGAGCTTCTGAGCATATGCTTGTGCATGTTCCTGTTGATAATTTTTTCATGCTGTTACAGATGGAGGGGAGCATCTGCAAAGCACAGAAGAAGCAAAAAAAGGCTGGTGTTGACAAGTTCACCCAAGATAATTAAGAGTAAGTTATTGCTTTAACAACAGCCCTGAATGTCGGGCACGTCAGGATTGCATCACCTAAAGAGGAGCATCTGCAAGATTTTACTTCTCAAAGCACAACTCCTATGGGCATTTCTCCTTGGATAGAAAGGTTGGTACAGAATTTTGCTTGTGACTTGGTTGTCCACATTCCCTGGCATATGGTGACTTGTGTCCCAGGTTTCTCTGGAGAAAGCACAGAGGCTATTTTTCTGAATTGCTCTTGTGAAAATCTGTGAAGTGAATGGAAGCTGCCAGTTTGCTCAGGCACAGTGGGTCCACAACTATCAGAAGACTATAGGGCAATTTGGCAGTCTTCTCACACATTTTATTTGTACAAATGCTCCAAGTAGAGGACCGGATTCTCAGCTCATGTTAGTCTACACCTTTATATATCTCCATTCATCATTATAATCTTGTGCTCAGTGCAGACTATCTTGATATTTTTGTTTTCATTTCCAGGTGTTAGTGTATTGTTTGCAGTCAGATCTGATGTGTTCTACTAGTTTTTCGTTTTTTGCTGTTTACCCTTCAGTTGATTTTCCAGCAGAACAGTAAGCTGAAACAAGGAGACGTGGGTTGTGAGTAGGTTTGAGGAGCCTGGAAATGTGAATAATAGCTTGTCTGCAATTAAGAAGTGTTTGAGCTTGTCCACAAACATCTAGTCTTACTTTTCTCACTCACACTGGTTGCCACATGGTCCACACAGAAGTGGCTTAAAAAAAAAAGAAATAAGAAAAGAAAAACTAAATGGAATATTTTCTTGAAAATCTGTAGGAACTGTAGTGAAGTGAGATGACTGCCAAGAAAGCTTTATTAAATAGCCATTAGACATTAAAAAAAAAGTTCTTTTAAGAGTCTTGGCACCAGTCAGCTCTGCGGACTTGGCATACATTGTAAAAATTCTGGATTTCTTTTAGTTCTTTAGTTTTTCTCCATAATCACTGTTTGACTTCAGAGCCAAAGACCTATGTACTTGCTCAAGAAAAAGGAGCTCCAACTTGTATTTGAAGAGTTGCTGAAAGATTTGTATCTGGTTTGGCAATTTTGTGTCCTTTGCTAAATGCCATAAAATGCAGTTCTTCTCTACCACATCTTCATCATAAAATAGACTAAATCTGGCATCTTATTTGGTGTTATGTTGCAACAAAGAGCCTTGTAATGTAATTGGTAGGATTCGTTGAGCTAGTAAGGTCATCCATCACTGTAAATCATTATCCTTCATTGTAAATGATTAGACTGGTTTAATGGTCAAATGTATCTTAGTACAACATTCATAGTCTAGGGAGGGGAAGAATGTTTTCTGTGCATCCTCTGCTTTACTCAGGTTTTTTTTTATGCGGATAAACTTAAAGCTCAGTTTTATCAGCACAAACCCCAATGGTAAGCACATCAAAAGAAGTTTGTTCTTACTGCTATGCTCAGTACACTTATACAAATATATTTTGAAAGCCCTTCACTTTGGGAAACTAACAGATCAGCTTGGGTAACCTTGATGTGGACGTTTATTATACTTTTTCTGCCTCCAGCTGTCCACCTCATGCGTATGCCTGAAACAAAGGATGCTTCTCTTTTTGGCTGAAATGGTTGATGCCACTTAATAATTTTCCTAACTCCTTACTTGACAGTAGGATGCCAGACTCTGGTAGGGTGACAGAGCTAGGGGCTTTATCATCTTGAACTGCTGTGGATATAAAGTTATCCAGACTTGCAAAAATTATCCAAACTAGCAAATATTATATATGTAACTTCTACAAAGTTACCCTTGTCTGCTGCAGAAAGAGGGTACTTTGTACCTAGATGGCATTTGCTTTTCAGACATTCCTTGAAGAACCTGTTGAGTTTTTCAGCCTTAAGCAAACTGTCGTGAGTTTGGTTTGTTTTAATTCATAAAACTGATAAATCAGTAAGGTACCAGACCTGCCTGAATAGCAGCAGTATTTGCCAGTATGACACAAAAGTTCAGGTCAGGGTCTTGCCCATGTTGAACAGCAGAAGCAGGAAATCCTCCCTAAAACACATCCAATGGATTTTTGGTGACTGAATGAAACCAGTTCTCCATGTAACCTAACCTTTCCAAACTTTATGAATTGCTATGAAACTGTATTCCAGAAAATGTATTGCAATTACACATTGGCATGGCTCCATAGTTGTTTTTTTTTTCCTCATTAAGAATTCTGATTCAGAAGCAGAAACTGGCTTTCTTTGGCACTGAGGGGGTTTTTCATGCCACTGTCTATTCTGTCAGCCCACAACCCCAGCTTCCCAGGAAGACTGGGCATGTTACAATTTGTCAAAACAAAATATAATGAATTTCAGTTTTCCAGGCTAAAATTTGTTGCAGTTCAGTACTTGCTACTTGAGATATGACTGAATTAGAGGTGGAGAGACCATTACAGTTAGGAAACAATAGCTATCCCAAGATAAGCTGCTCCCTGTCTTGTGTGGGAGCACTCAGGGCAAAATACTGAAGCTTGTTGAAAATTTAGCACCTTAATTCTGTTTGGATGCTCCACAGGTTTTGATTAACCCTGTATAGAAATGCCAAATTGTAATTGTTTTGTATACCTGGAGTTACTGTTTGTTTACACAGCAAATAGAAGATGTGATTGCAGCATGAACTAGAGCATAAGCCCTCTGGGTGTCAAGGGTACTACACATCATTTGTCGTCAGTGCTAATATATATCCCAGTATATCTTCATTGTTATCATTACCTCTGAGCTAAGTTTTGACTGGTTTTTGTCTCTCTGTTTGTGCTAGAGTTGCCAAATATGGCAAAATGGAGGCATTTTATTGCTCAGACCTGTCCTAAGGAAATTTAAACTAGTTCAGACCGCATCACTGCGTGGGATTCATCTCACCTAATTTTAGTTATTTAATAGTTAGGCAGCAAGTTGAACTGGAGTTCAACTGAACTGGATGGCCATCTCCAGATATCAACTTGTCCTGGCCCATGTCTATGATGAATCATTTTCTGTGGGCACCTGTTGATTGTTGAGGAGTCTAGCTGACTAGCTTAGATGAAGACTGTAACTTTTTGATAGGAGAAGTTGGGTAAGATGTATCCCTCTGAATAATTTTTATCTAGGCAAGACAATATTCCCATCTCAAATCAAGCATCTCTACTGCATGCTACAGAAATGACTATAGGAGCTGTGAACATGGAGTGTGATACTTTCTACAAAGCCTTCTTTAGCTGGATCACAGGGCTTGTCTTATGTTTTCATTCTCCTTATTTGGTATAATTAACCTTAAGCTGCCTTTTCCCTAATTGGTCTTTTGAACGACACACAAAAGGGAACTATAGCACTGCTCTTCCTTCATGCTTATGTTGTGCTCTGTGAGCCACAGAGAGAGGCTTAAATACACATTTAGACCAACAAGAATTAAAGTTCAGGGCCTTGTGCATCTTGGCATTATATCTACAAATAAGAAGAGGATAGTCCTTGCCCCAGGGACTTAAGGCAATTGACAATAGATGGCTAAAGTATTCTGGCAGTGACCAGGGTATGAAATGGATCAGTGCTAGTGAGCAAATTCACACTAGGTGCAACCTTAATTTTATTTGTCTAATACCAGGCTGGTTCAATTATGATGACTTACAGTGTTTTCTTGTAGCATGAACTGAAAGAACCAACATAATGTTTGGAAATAACTTCTCCAAACTGGTTAGACATGCAGTTCGTTACTGTTCTGAGGAGATGAGGAAAACATAAAAAGAACCCCCCACCCCAACATGTAATGTTTCTATTCAACAACAAGCAATAATTTCCCCATTTTTTCAGTGATCTTTTGTCATGCTTTTTTTTCCTTCCAGTTAACTCAGATGCTGAATATGGAAAGTTGAACTCTTCATTGGCTCTGAGTATTTTTTCGTGAAAAACTTCTAATACATGAAGAGATTTGGTTTCAAAACACCAGTTTTGTAGGCAGATAAGAGTCATCATTTTTCTTCACTTTTTTTTGGGTGTGTTTTTTAGAAAAAAAAATCACAGAAGGGGGGTTAATTTTTACATAAAAGCTACTACTTGTAGGAGACCTTTATATGCTTAAGAACTTAAAAGAAGTATGGAAACTTTTGATACGCTACACAGACAATGCCCTTCACATCATTATTGTCACTGTAGATCTCTCAAATGACATGTAGTCTTCGTGCCATGGTAATCTACTGTACAAAACTAAATGGTCATAAAAGTAATAACTTAGACTAAAGGTTGCTATTTCATCTGGCAGTATAGTTATTGTAATAATAGCATATCTGAGACATGAGAGGCTTTAAGAAAGGGGGAAACAAAAAGAACTTTAAAGCAGCCAGTATCTGTTTCCACTAAGCTACTAAATCACATCTTATTTCAGACCAAGGTTCATGTTTAAATTTCCATCCAAGTTCTAAACCAGTGGCTTTAAGCTAAGCTAGTATCTGCTGCTGAACTGGATCTGCTCTTGCATAAGGTTCCAGCAAAGTTTTTTTCTTAATCATGCCAAGCCACTTGGCAAATGGCATGCATATGGACCTAGGGTACAGAAGTCTCTCTCCTGCTTCAGGTTCATATACCTCTTTATCTCTTTCTTTGTGCTGGTGACACAAGATCTCAGGATAAAATAATCTGTTTTAAAGAATGCATTATCATAGTAACACTATAACATTGCTAATATTAGTAGAATAACAGCATACCTTAAAATTATTCGTATTTAAGCACACAGTTAAATACTGTGCCAGACTACACACCCAAAGGGTTGATCTTCATACCTAATTTTATGGACTTTTTGGGGGGGATTTTGTTCAATGCTTAGTTTCTCTACATACTGCCCTTAAGAGAGAGAAAGCATGGCAATCAGAATAGTAGAGCAGCTGAATTTTGGGGCTTTATATGGGAAAACAGAGGTGGGATTTTATGTAATGAACACTACAGAGTACCACAAAGGTCTGCATTTACAAAATGCTTCAAAGTTTGGAATTTGTTAACCTATTTCTCAGGCCTGAATCTCTTCTGTACCTAAGTTTTAATTAGGTTGAGGAAGTATCTCATAACTTTCCCAATCCTGGAGTGAAGTGCTATTTAGATACATACAGTTTGTGTTTTGTCCCTGTCAAACCAAAAGTTTTAAGTTAGCTCTAGGCATCTTGAGAAGGTAGCAACGTCATTTTAAAGTCTAGGATACCGAAGAATGCTTCAAAGCACTGGATAAAAGTGTATCTTCTCTGTTATTACATGATAGCTAAATTAATACCTGTAAGTGCAAGTAAGCAGATTATCTGTATGAGAACAAAATCTCAGAGTGCAGTGGAATGACTATAAACATGAAGAAATGAACTGGAGGAGCTGATCTGAGGATTTATGCCCAAACCTTATTTCTGTTCTCTGGAATATTTGGGAGTTTTGATTTGATCCTCTACCATATAGGAATTATGCTGATATTTTATACATAAATATTTGATAAAGTTGTCCTCCAGAGGCTGAAAACCCTTGATATCAATGTATACCTTTAATATACTTCTGAAAAAGATGAAGTTCCTAAATTAGGAAAATGCTATCAAAATTCTTTATTGTTAAGATCTTTTATTAGATGAAAGCACTTGCTTCTGCACCTGGTGGGAAGAAAAGGCGGCTTGTATGCTGTTAATCTCTTTAAAGTATAAACCTCACGGGACAAATAAGGATTTGTCCTATTCTTTTGGTTTAGGTGCATGCAAACAGAAACAGTGGCAGATGGATGGTAACATCATTCATACAGTGGAAATGTATTTGTACATTGTGCTTATAAATATGATCAGACTTATCCAGAAAGTTTCCTTAAACATGGAATCTCCCTACTGGGCAATAGACTTCCCTGATCCCTCAGATAACTCTATATTGAAGCAAATAAACTTCAGCTATAAAACTTTCAGAACACAATCTTTTGATTTATATTTCTCTTTGCCTTCCTGGTGGTGCAGAGAAGATCTATACAGTCAGGATGTACCTCTCAAGGGCTTGATCAAGCCACTGTAAGACTGCTGCCAAAATATCTGGTCATTTATTTAACTCAAAACAATCTGCCGTGCTAGAAAAGAAAAGTTGACTGCTGAGCACTAGGAGTCCCAAAATATTCCTACCCAATAGATCATGGATTTCCCTGTGTCACTTACCTTACCATTTCAGTGCAGTATCATATGTTTGCAATGTGCCCCATGTGTTTGCTTTCCTTGATGAAAACCGAGGAGGCAGCAAATTATCTGCAGCACTGACACACAAATTGTGAATTTTTAGTTCTGAAGCTTAGATTAATTTATTTTACTATTTATATTCTGCTGGGTAAGTGCTCTGCAGTGCATGCCCATATTTCATGAAAACTTATGACAACTGTTCAGTGAATGAGTGTGCATGAATATTCCTAAATAACAAGTGTCATAAGAGGCAGAGCTTCTGGTAGCATAATGTTTTAATCTTACTGTGGCTCAACTGACTATATATGAAGCAGTGTCACAGCTGTGACATTCTTTCTATTGAGACAGAAAAGATTGACTAAACATTGAGTCTTATACTGTGTTGCAGAATGCTTTATTGACTGTTGGGATTTTCATAGGGTTGGTTTTTTTTTTCCATAACATACAGCATACTTATTGTTTAAATACCTACTAGAACTTCTGATATTTACAAATTATGGTACGGATTATCTACTAAGGCACATTTGGAAAAATTGACTTAAGCAAGTTAAATATGTGAACTCAAACCATATTACATGCCTGTGTGAACACTTGATCTGGTGATTAAAATGTCCCCTGTTCAGTTTAATTTAAGTCACTTCCAAAATAAATGAAAATAAATTGTATTAAAGTCACCAGGTCACCAGGAGAAGATCCACAAAGAGACCTAAGACAGATCAGCAAGTCCACATAAAAAGCCAATTCAGCATTTTTTTGGAGGATGTCTGGAGTTTAGAGTCTCAGCAACTGCAACTATACTTCCAGCAGATCTAATTTGCCCTTTCTATATGTTGAAAATCAGGTAAAATAAGGGTTAACATGAAAGTCTTAATTCAGTTAATGTATTGGTGTTTTTGAAAGCTTTTTTGCTACGCAGCTTCTAAACACTGCTCTGTTTTCTACTCCAAGCACTGTAGGCAGGAGAGCATGGAATTAAAACTGAATTTTTACAGCAGTTGTGGAGTTAATGCAGAATATAAATGTTACTTAGTGGGGTTTGGAGTATTTCATTATTTATTCACATGTTTAAGCAGTTAACGAACCCTTCCCGACTGCACTCCTTGTTGTGCAGTTGAGCAGGATGTATGGATGCCATGGCGAGTACTTCCCCTGAGGCCCATTACTTCCCGATCTCTGCTATCAGATCAGATTTATGACATGGATAAAGAGGAGTTTGGGTCCATTTAAGGTTTACTGCTTATTGACCATTAAAACTGCTAAAGTGATTTCTAGCAGAAGAGAACATTTTATTGGAGATCAGGATTATGCAGGGCCTTTGTACCTCAGGGAAGTGTTTATGCTTTTTAAGGCCTACCAGCTTTCTGGTTCACTGTGCTGGAGAGCTAAGATCTTTTCTGGTTCTGGCAGGATTTTCCTTGTTGAAATACATACCTGAAAATATTACAAATGGATAAAGCAGTTTAAAACAGAGGTAAAAGGAAACAAAAGATTCAGCTGCATCCTTTCTGCTTTAAATTCAGCAGTCCCTGGAGGCCACATGTCAGGCTCAATGGTGTCAAGGTCAATGGACATATTGGAGCTACACCATAATTTAGTAAGTGTATTTGTTTTATAGTTTCTTCAGAAGGGCACAATGGCCATTTCCAGAAGTGGGTAATTACACTTTCTGATATTGTAAAGGAGAACTTGTTTCTACTCTTGTTCTTTGGGTTTTAGCTTCAACTTCTTTCAGTAGTTTAGCTTCTCTAATCTTTCACAGATTTATGTTTTTAATGTCTTTTTGTGGTTTTGATGTCACATCCATGCACATTCTTTATACTGAATTCACGGTTTGAAATAAAAATCTGGGAAATGATCTCATGTGTCTGCACTGGTAGAGCCTTAATTTTAGAACATTACTAATATGAAATGAAAGCTGCGTACACAGTATATTTTGAATAGTTTCCCATTTAGCTACTTCTTCCTCGCATATATCAAAATATGCTATCTCAACCTTGTGGGGAGGGGTGTGGCTTAGAGCCCAATGAGCACCAAAATGCCTAAACGCTTTGAGTTTTCAAAACTGAGGTGTTCTAAAAAGCAAGCTTTCCAGTCTATTTCTGCTTTAACTTGATCTGAAAATACTGCAGCACCAGCACTGGAAATAATAGCTTCTTACTCCATCTTGTCAATGTGACGGCACTTCTTGTCAAAACTAACCCTGGCCAGGCTTAGATAATTCCTCAGCACTGTAAAGTATGAAAATATAGAATGTACATTAAAAGCCACAAAAAAGCTGAGGGAGGCCTTCTGAAGATGAAGACTTGAGTGGATTTTTAGTATCAGTGGGCAACATTTCCAAAATCAGTCAAGTAACTTCAAATGTAACCATTAAGGTGATTTTGAAAAAGCTACCCAGTATCAGGAAAGTTACAGTCTTTCTGTTGTTTATGAGTTCAGAGTATTGTGGTGTTTACATTTTGCACTGGAAAACATAAAACAATAAATAGAAATCTAAAAATTAATCAAAACTAAAAATTACTTTGCTCAGGTTAATCATAGAAGTGAAGGGGGTATGCACGGAAGCTGGGATGTATGCCCTGCGGGAGAGGCGGGTGCACATCACGCAGGAGGACTTTGAAATGGCTGTTGCCAAGGTGATGTTCTTTTTAAAAAAAAAAAAAATAAATTTTTTGACTGGAGAATAGATTATATGAGGACCATTTGAAGGAGCTGGGTCTGTTTAGTTTGAGGAAGAGGAGGCTGAGGGGAGACCCTATTACTCTCTACAACTACCTGAAAGGACATTTTAGAGAGGCTAGTGCTGATGTCTTCTCTCAGGTAGTTAGTAACAGAACCAGAGGGAATGGCCTCAAGCTGAAACAAGGTAGCTTTAGTCTAGACACTAGGAAAAAATTCTTCATGGAAAGAGTGGTGAGATATTGGAATAGGCTGCCCAGGGAGGTGGTTGAGTC
>WTSP01024295.1:0-16667 GCA_025331215.1 Actenoides lindsayi | reverse complement strand
AATTTAATTTATTGCCAATTAAACAGAGTAGTATAATGAGAAATAGAAGCAAATCTAAAAATACCTTCCCCTCACCCCTCCATTCTTCGCAGGCTCAACTTCACTCCCAACTCTTCTACCTCCTCCTCTGAGTGGTGTAAGAGCACAGAGAATGGATGTTGCAGTCAGTTTATAACATTTCCCTGCTGCTCCTTCCTCATCACACTCTTCCCCTGCTTCAGTGTGAGGGAAGACAGTCCTTCTCAAACTTCTCCATTGTGGATCCTTCCCATAGGCTGCTTCAGCATGGGTCCTTTCAACAGATGTAGTCCTTCAGGAGTGGACTGTTCCAATGTGAGTTCTCCACAGGGTCACATTTCCTGCCAGAAAACTTGCTACACCATGGTATCTCCACAGGATGCAGCTTCCTTCAGGGCATATCTGCCTGCTCTGGTGTAGGGTCCTCCATGGAATACAAAGTGAATATTTGCTCCACTGTGGTCTCTTCATGGGCTGCAGACTTGTGTTCCCATGATCTTCACCAAGAGTTGCAGGGTAATCTCTGCTCTGGCACCTGGAGCACCTCCTCCTTCTCCTTCACTGACTCTGGTGCCTGAAAAGTTGTTTCTCACATGTATGCACTCTTCTCTCCCAGCTGGTGCTGCACAGCTTTTTTTGTCATTTCTTAAATATGTTATCACAGAGGTGCTACCAACACTGCTGATGGGCTCAGCTTTGGCCAGCATTGAGTCTGTCTTGGAGAAGATTGAAACTGGCTCTGACACAGGGGAAGATTTTCACAGAAGCCACCTCCACAGCCCCCTAGCTACCTTGCCATGAAAACCCAATACAGTCTTCCTCTATCTCCTGGTGTCTTAATTTTCTGGTCCCTTGCTCATGGTGCTTCGTCCAAACTCTGGGTTAACTGGTTTCCATTTCTCTTCATTTCACTCCCATTTCTGTCCTCCATTATAGCTTCTATTTCTTCTTTTATCTGGTCCTACTGTTGCTATCCACGCTCATCAATTCATTTCCCTCATCTTTATAATGTCATATGCACAACCCTAGTTTTTCAAATCAGCCATCTCTCACCTAGATTCAAGCTAGATGTCAGCAGAAAATCACTGCTAGCTCAAGACAATCCAGCACCTTGTTCCAACCATGCATGAGGGGAGCCAAGAACCCTCTGTGAACAACAGTATGCTTAGTTGTTTTTTTTTTTCTGGGCTAATACCTTCTTTTTTTTCATGTTGTCAGCATAAGGAGTCATGAGAGACTTGAACGAGTTTAGGCAGATTTTTGCAAAGACAGGAATTTTATGCCCCTAGTCAGAGGGACCATGCCACCCCACTAGGATTTTCAAGTCACAGCTCCAAACCATGAAGAAATTAGAGGGTTACAAAATGAAGATGTTAAGAACGGGAACAAAGTGTCTCTCCTCTAACAATTTAGTTGGACACGATTGAAATGTTGCTTCGCAAAAAAAAAATTAAAAAAAAATATAGCAGCCTGAGGCAGACCCAAATTACAATTGGTTCAGCAAAGAGTCTGGGTTGAGAAAAGAGATGTGGATGGAGGTGACAGAGGCAATGCTCAACTTTAGAACTGTCAAAGAAATGGTAGCAGATTGTCTGGGGGCTGCCTGCTGTGGAAGGAAGGGCTCTGAGCTCAGCTGAAGAAATGGCTGAAGTGTGACAAAACTGTGAGCAACAAAAGTGATGGTCCTACTGTAAGACAATGGTGTCAGGCTGAGGGCAATGAGGGCACCGGGAGAGCACATGGCCTGCTAGGAATATGTTGCAAGGTGGTATTTTGAACACACATCCATGCTGCTTGTCAGTGGACACTGGGTAACCAAACCCTCCTCCATGCAAAAACGGAAATGCACGAAACTGACAGCATAGGTGTATCCTCTAGAAGGACACAATTCCACCATCCCCAATCATTTCTACTGGCTGTATCGTGTTGTCTACTCACACCCTGGTATGTAGGATCAATTGATACTGGGTTTTATTTTATATGGATTATTTATAGAACTCTTAATAAACACAGGGTTTTATTCCTGGTTCACACAGTATACGCAAATGAAGGAGGCAATGTGTTGTTTCCCAACATCATATTCATTATGCTCCTAGCACTGCTTTTACATCTAAGCAGATAGTTGCATCATTTCTTTTTTTGACTGAACAGAGGAGTCCAGTGTAAACTGTGTCTTTTCTTAAATCACTGTCCTTTGAACTTTAATTGAAGAATAACTGTTTCTTGGAAGCCTGTTCCACTGGATCCTGTCCATTGTCTTACTGCTCAAAATTAGTTTCTTTGGGAATATTAATTTGCCATACAAATACAGTAATTTTAAAGTGGAAGCATATACTCAGGTAAAGAGATACAAGAATAACTAAAAAATACTATCACAGCAATAGGAACAAGAATAGATATTAAGAATTGAAGATACACCATATTATGGTGATGTGGCTGCTATGACCAGGCAGAGATTTCAGAGGTATGGTTGCTACCAATAAAATCCAAACTTTTTCTAGAAAAAGTAATTAAAAAATAAGGTTACCAAAAACCTTAAGTCTGTCTTGCAGTGACTCCATCTAATGACCATGGGGTTCAGGCAGGTTTTGGCATAGGTGACCTCAGATGAAATGAGAAGTTTCTATAAGCACAATCATTAGGCAAGAGGAGCCAACATGCAAACAAAAGATAGAGGGAAAAATCACAGTGATGTCAGGACAGAAAGCCTGTGGGCGTTTCTCCTAATGGGTGTGTGAATTCCCTGCTCTGCGATGTAAACATGTTGCACAGTCAAAACAGAGGCATGAGTCAAAGTCCAACAAGCTCCCAGAAGAGGCCTTGCTCAGCCTGCTGATGAGCAGCAGCAGCAGCCTGGCACTGTGCACCAGCTGTGACCACACTCATCCCTCAGGAGCCATTGAATTTTGACTGAGTGCGCTGGGACCATGCTGGGGCACATGCTTCCCCCTGTGTGCATTGCTGGGGCACGTGGGACTCTTGTGCTCTCCTGGCCAGTTAATGGGGTGCCATCTCACTCTGTGTGAAGGGAACTGCCTTTGACTGTTGTCCCCCCATCGCTCCTGGTAATTACCTCCCCATTAGCAGGTATGAGAAGCAAGGCTACCCCACGGCACCCTCTTCTAGCCCCACTGGTACTCATCAGCAGTGCTTCCTGTGTGCTGAGATGGGATCATTTATCTCCGTCACTATTTAGCTTTTCTCAGTTTCAGTGAGAAGAGATGGAGTAGTCAGCATCTGCAGAATCTAATGAATGCTAAGAGATACCAGGGGATCTGCCTGCTCTGAGAAGCTCAACAGATGTGCTAAAATTGAGCTGTATCCCCAGAAGGTTTTTCATGTCTATTTGTTTGTTCTTTGGACAATATCAGTCAGACTGAATTGAGCTATCTGGATTTTATGTTCCTGAGAACCACTTTCTTTCAGAGAGCTTATGCAAAAAAACCCCAACAATTATCTAAAACTAAAAATGATTTCTAGAAACCACAGAGGCCAGAAGATGTCCGAGGTCTGCCTTTTCTTCCAAGACAAGGAAAATAGAACTTGAGGCTTTGGAAAAATTGCGTCCACTTCAGAACTCATTCACTGGAAACTCATTAACTAGCCTCGGATAGTATCAGGACAAGTCAAAAAGATGGAAAGGTAGGCTTACTGTTGTGATAACCTGGTACATGAGCCATGAGGTGTTCATTTTACAGATACCAGAAGACATAAAAAATCTCTGGCCTGTGGGTTGATACTCTCAGAAATTAAATGAAATGTGCAGTCCTTATCCGTTTAACAGAGATAATGGGAAAAAGAACACCAACAATGCTGAACACTGCACATTTCTTGTGGAAGTTCACTCAGTAGGAAACTGGCCAAAAGGCAAAATTTGAACAACACTGGAGACATTCGAGTGATGAAGACTGCAAATCAACTCTATTACACACCATAATCTATTTAACTGCAACCAATGTCCTAAAAAATGAGGTTGTGCCCAGAAGGCCTACTTAGCTGTTTGCTTTTCTAGTCATCCAAATCTCTGCTTATTTGAGTCACAGATAGTATTTTACTATACCTTGGTCAGGCTTCAGAAAATAGACTTATTTTAATAGCATGAAAACAGCAATTTGATTTTTTTTCATAAATGTATCTGAGACCCTTTCTTATATACCATAAACCAGAAGTATTTGCTGAAGTAACAGGTTTGAATGTAAGCAGATCTAATTAAGGTTCTCTGTGTGTAAATTGAGACACTTCTGCATGGTACTGCATGATATATTATAAACTAGAAAACATTACAGCCTTAAACTGTGACAATAATAGAGTCAGCTGCTGTCAGTTTTACAAAAAAAGAGTAAAAATCTTGGATATAGAAAAATATTTACTCTCTCAGGACCAGAAGAATCACTTTCTCTTGTAGAACTGAACACATGAATGGGACTTGGGGACATTTCCTCAAATTTCCTTCTTTTGTGTGCCATGCAGACCTGTCTTTGATCTCTGAGATTAGTGGCATGGTGCAAGTTAAACTTCAAATCTGTCCCAGTTGTTTAGCTTGCACAGCACCTTCACCGTCTTTGAAGGAACAGCACCATGTTAATATATTATGGACCCAGCTGACTTTGCATGTGTCCTGATTTTTCTCCAGTGTATACCTATTTCATTATTCTAGAAAACATACAAATTACAAGTATAAACTGCAAACATGTGTTACGAGTATAACTAATACAGACAACAGTATATGAATATAGGAAAATATATATAACGAGGGTAACCTGATCATTTTGAATAAGTGTCAACTTTCCAAATGGAGAAAAAGAATGCTGGGGAATTTTGTATCTTATCTGAATTTTCTGATTATCTCTTCTATATACATTGTTTCATACCAAAGCACTAGATCTGGCATTACAGAAGAGTTTGAGAGACCAAGCCTCCAACAAAGAGCCTTCTACAGAAACCTTCATCATATAATTTCTTATATTTGAGTTGAACTAGTAGTCCCCCAAAAGCTGAAGTGACTAAAGTTAATTGAAGTGTAATCTGCTACACATGTAAGCATATTTTCCAAATCCCCATGTATATGCAAATAAATGATTATCAAACATTTTGATTCTACAGAATACTATAAGAGAGAGTGATTTTCCCTTCCCAGCATTTCTAGCCTAAGTCTTAGTGAGGCAGCTGTTCAATATCTAGTAATGGTCAGTTCTCACCTGTACTAATTTTGACTGGGATAGAGTTAATTTTCTTCATAGTAGTTTGTCTTGTGCTGTGTTTTGGACTTGTGATGAAAACAGTGTTGATAATACAGAGGTGTTTTTGTTGTTGCTAAGCAGAGCTCTCACAGAGTCCAAGCCTTTTCTTCTCACACCACCCCACCAGTGAGCAGGCTGGAGGTGCACAAAAAGCTGGGAGGGGACACAGCTGGGTCCCCAACTGACCAAAGTGATATTCCATACCATATGACATCATGCTCATCAATAAAAGCTGAGGGAAGAAGGAGGAAAGGTGTACATTCAGAGTTGAGGTGTTTGCCTTTGCAAGTAACCATTACATGTGATGGAGTCTTGCTTTCCTGGAGATAGGTGAACATCTGTCTGCCAAACAAAAGTAGTGAATGAATTCTTTATTTTGCTTTCAGACATGACTTTTGCTTTACCTATTAAACTGTCTTTATCTTAACCCACAAGTTTTCTCATTTTTAGCCTTCAGATCCTCTACCCCACTGCATGGAAGTGAGTGAGCTGAGTAGTGCTGAGCTGCCCTCTGGGCTTAGCCCACATCAATCCAGCATCTCTGCTCTGGAAGACAAGTTACTGTACATATCGAAGCATGATTTTGATTAATTTCTTGTGTTGGAACTATTCTTTACTATTAATTCTCTGTTAAATTCACTGTTTGATTTTGAAACCCAACTATATTCTTCTATTTGGGTAGCTCAACTGATTGAAAATGATTGATGCTGCTGCTTTAGTCTTTTGGTTCTATCTGGGAGCAAATGAACAATTTGCAATAACAATAATAATAAGGGCACTCATTCCTTGAAAAAGCTCATTGTCCAGAAAACATGCTAACTAGAAGCTAACTTTTTCATTTTCAATGTTAAATAATTCTGATTTGTGATTGTTCTGCCATGTATAGACACTCAGTACGTTGCATTTTTTTCAGGCTTAAAAAGAAGTATTTGTGGTGTTGATAGTTTGTTCTTTAAGTCTGAGTTTCCTGGACAGCTTTTGTTGAACTTAAGCACAGGGAGAGACACGGAGATTCCTTGTAAGTTCTTGATTCAGTGATCACTGAGCATAACAGTTCTCCCACATCATTTGTGGCTAGACTGCATGTATAATATGAATATATAATATGCAATAAATACCCAAGGTATTTATTATGCCCTGAATTTTATGGTCCCAGTACTCAAAGACCCAAACATACAGAGTTTTTGAATTCAAACTAACCATTTGCAAGTAATAAAACCACCCCAGCGATAAAAAATGTCAAATCAGATATTCAAACTAAATGTCTAGAAAATGCAAATAACTACAGTGTACCTTCTATCCTAAGATAGTTCCAACAATTATTTATAAGTTGTCCAATGACAGATATCAGATAGTCATTTTAAAGAAGTCTTCTACTTCAAAGAAGCAATCTAAATATAAAGTGATTCAGAATTTTTCAATATCATTTAATAATTTTGGTGTGCCATTTTTGGAGTCATGTAGTTTGAGATACTTGAAAGGAGTCTCTATTCATGGGAAAAGATGCTCAACACTATTTGATGAACAGGTTTCCTTTAAGGTGTATCGAGAAAAGAAGTACTGGAATTTGAAATTCTTAGTGGATTGCTTTAAGGAAGCCTTACGCTTGCCAAATGGAATGGAAAAAATACAAAAATCCATTCCCAGAACTTTCTATCTTTTTGTTAATATGAATAAAGAGGTCCTGTTCCCAGTCTCTCTTTGGATTAACTGATGTAAATGAGACCAAAACAGGATTTTCTAGTTATAATAGTTATACAGAGCTGCCATTGAGCTAACTCAAAGAATCCAGCCATCTGAGAGAAACCTGAGAAACTCCAAAATCTAGAGGTGAACCTTATTATAGGTGATTCTGGCAAAGTTTAAAAAATCTTCATGCCTAGAGAATCTATGATCAAAGGCACAGTCTTTTTTAGAAATGCTTATCCAGGACGTTACTGGGCCTTATTCTCATCTGACTTGAATGACCAGCTTGTAAAAAACAAACATGCAAACAGAAAACCATGGGTACAGAATCAAGCTGTACATCAGGATTAACTCCATCCACTGAATTCACAAGTTTTAAAGCAATGAAAATCAGTCAGGCACATGTGCCACGCTGCCCACTGCTGACAGCTTTCAAAGTGCTTAGCACACTTTCTGAATGAGTTCAAAATCCCTGCCGCTTGCCGGATAAAACTTTTCTTATAAACCGGAACAGTGATGGGGTGTTACCGCTACTCCAACATCTCATGAGACCAGTGCTTCTTACATTGTGTTGTATGTTACGCTTGCACTGTACTGGGCGTCCCATCAGCACATTCTAGTAATTTGGTGGCACAGCCAAAAACGGTAAAAAAAAGAAGTTGTAGTTATCAAAACAAGCAACAATATGAACCTGTTAACTTATGGCTCAGAATGTTTCTAGACAGGAATGCTGGCACCGGTTCCCTAAAAACTAGTGTAGCTCTGCCAACTCTGTGCAAGTGGTGCATGAAATTTTAGTGTGAGGGCTGTTCAAAGTAAGCTTTTGATTCAGGATTAGGAACAGTGAATGCTAAGCCATGGGACACCTCTGCAGTGTGCACTGCTCCGTGTTCAGAAATACACTCCAGTTAAACAGAGGTCTGGGTCATGGCCTACATGATGTCATCTCTTTCTGAGATGATCTTGAAATGACCTTTCTCTGACACAAGGGTGAATATGTGTTTTCTCAATGACGCACTTGTACCTATTTCTGCGCTCCTATTGCCAAGTTGTCTGGGCCATTCTCAGTTTCCATGCAGAGTGAAAGTAACAACAGCAAGTAAAGTCTTACAGTTTAGGGACACATCTCATCATGAGGCATCTTCCAGAAAAAAAATCTTAGCCTACTGAAGGGAAGGTCTTACACCAAGAATCTGATTCATTCCAGCAAACTTCATGTCATGATTCAGTACTTTCTCTACGCATTATCTCCAATTGACAACACAACTATTGGAAGTAGGGTATGCAATGATTTTGGATGCTGGCAAAATAATGCTCTGGAGACCAAATCCAAGAATCTCTTTTTTTTTTTAATTTCACAATTCAAAGCGCATCTCACAGTTTTTCTGGCTCTTTCTATGAAGGAGCTTAACACAGACTTTCTCTGCTAAGGCTATGCTGTTTTATTTTTGCAGGAACAATGAAGATTTCTTTGCTTATAAGTGGAAAAAGGAGGCATTCCAAAATGTGTACCAAAGAATAGTTGTTTACAAAACTAGCATCTTGCTTTTTGTCTTGGGTAACTTAGCATCCATAAATGGCAAGAAGATTGTTCGGGTACTTCAAGTCCCTCTGCATTATTCATTAGGGAAGCTGAAGCTGAATAACTTTCTCTGGGACAAAGCTGTTGCTAAGCTTAAAGTTTGGGAGATCTAGTAATGCAATTTTGCTTATCCTTCTCCCCAGGAAACTCTTCCACTCACACGATGTGAGGATACCGTGACTTGGCAAAATCATACTACGTTCTACTTCCCGAATACTGGACAACAGGACAACTATGTGAAATTAAGAGAAGATTTATTAACCCTGACACTTCAGCAATGAATCAAAATGAAAAGAAGAGGAGGGGGAGAGAGGGAAAGAAAGGGGGGATAAAACTAGTTTCTCATGACATCCTAAATGTATGACATAGCTTTTCCCAAAATGAGCAAGAAGAGAAAGCCATATGTATATATAAATTTTGTAACATATATATCAACTTGAATGACAAATGTAACTTCTCCTTGTTAAATAAAGGTCCAGCCTTTATTTGTTTTATTATAGGATCAGCCACAACATTCAAGATGTTCATTGCTTTTTTCAGTCACTTGTCTACAGAGTGACTGACGGCACTATTTCCTCTGCTGCAATTTCACTTTAAGGAAATAAGGGTTTTATTTTTGGATAGCAAAAGAAAACTTCTGTCTTCCAAAAGAATAGAAAAGACTGAGGTTTGAAGCTGAACTACAGCTTTTCCTGATGGTTAACTTTTGGTCACAGTGTTAGCAGTGTGATCATGAGAGCACGCTCTCCCAGCACAGAGGCTTTGGCAAGAAATGAAGGGTGAACTCAGCTGGGGAGGAGTGCAAGAAAGGTGAAAGGAAAAAGGGATCTGGAAACCAATCTACAAGTAAGACAACTTGCAGAAGCTTAAAGCATTTCTGCAAGATTATAAAAAGTAGAACAGGACTGTCTGTCCCTGTGCAGCAGTCCTTCAAGAAATTCCTAGATATGTATAGAAGTAGAAGAAACAGTCTGAAATTAAGTCCAGTGCCACTGTATTGAAAGAAAGCACCATAAACAGAGAGTTAATTTGGCTGCAGTGATATGGAACATTTGCCAAAGTACTACTCTGGTGCATTTTTCTCAGCTCTGACTCTCCAAGGGTGTTCTACCTCCCTTCTAACTTACACTGCAATTCTGAGAAATGATTTGTTTCAAAAACTCCCTTTGAGGGTTGGAGGGTCTTGGAAATGTACTTATTCTGGCATTCTCAGCAGAAAAATAAAGGGCTGAGTGAGCACAAAGACTACCTGTTGGTCCCTACAAATGGTTCCTCTGTGGCTGTGTGGAGATACATTGGGAGGTTGTTAGGAAGAAAGCTTGCATGACTTCCCCCTTCACTAGGCTGTTTCTGCAGTTAAAGCTATCAGGTCTGCTTTCTGTGTTGTCAGTCCAGGACTGGACTAGTCTGTGAGCAATGTCTTCAGAGATCAGGGGAAATCATACTCCTAATACTACTCAGATGTACATCTTATGAGACTTGTATATGCTATATCATTCTTGAAAAAACAGTTATATAAAAATCCTTGGTTGTCTGATTTTCATAACATTTTTCTTTGTTTTCTCATCTGCTTCTTAGCCATGCTCTTCCCTCCCCCACATCAATTTTTCCATGGATCTTGTGGGAAACATTTTATGAGATTCTGATAGGAGGTTAAATTAATCTTTATCAGTCAGATATTTTCCAGTATAGCTACTATTTTTCATACAAATTTTTTAATGCAACTAACTCATATTTGCAGAATAGTATACACTGACATACACTATATATGCTAAAATAGCAACTTCCTATTTTACTTTTGGGCTCAGCTGTGGTCAGTTAAAACAAAACCCTTTTGTCATATAATGATTTAATAATTACAGTTATCTTCCAGTAGATATGAAATTATTAATTAATTTGGCTTTATTGAACACAGAAGATGTGCAAGTTCTCTGTCAGTGATTATTATTACATTTTGAATGTAAACATTGATATAATAGTGAAAAATTAACAAACCAAATCTGAGCAGTAGGTAACTTCAAATCCTGTGCATATTTTTCTCTGTAGCCACTGATTTCCTTTACAGCACAGTGAAATTCTCAGTATATTATGATTTTTATATTGCTTGTTGCATACAGTATGTTCCCATTTATCTTAAGTAGTCACATGTTCCTACCATGTAACCATATTCAGAGTGCCTGCATGGTTGATTGTATAAAATAGATATTTCCCAGGAATACAGTTTGCACTTAGGTATTTTTACTTTGGAAGGTATGTTTTTCATTCAGTACTGCACATTGTGCTTTTCAGCTCAGTGTCTACCATTCGTAGGCATTTCTAAAAAATGTTGTTTATTAAATAATCCATCCACATGCATTTGTTTAATTGATTAATAATTCTATGATTCTATGATAATTTAAGGATCATATTGACAGCACTAAAAACACAGCACTTGAAAGAAAATGCGTTCTTCACATCCAGTCCAGCCAGTAGTATTATACTAGACTATTTTAAGAACAGACTTGACAGTCAACACCAAAGGGCCCAAAGTCAGAATATGTTTGTCTGGCCTCCTCTGACTCTATACAAACAGTGATGACACTAAGGAGTGGAGGAAAGTGGCTTTATGTAGGACTGCTTCTAAACAGAATGCTTTTCAAACTTTTCCATGAAGCACCAGAGGGTTTTTAATGATAATATTTTTATCTTCCACTAATTCACTTAAGGCAAGACATAACATTCTTATTCTGTTATTTTGCTGGAATTCTTACTTGTTCTAATTTATTTTGATGTCCCCACATCACTTCTTTAATCCAATTTCAGTCCTAACGGCAGAGCAGTAACTGGTTTATAGTCATGGAAGTGGTTTGTGCCAAATTAGAAAAAGCACATTGTTATTTCTGCAAAGCTGAACTTGTTAGGGAAATTATAGGGGTAATTCTATGACAAAATCAGCCACTAAACTGTCATTCTTCTAAGTCCAATACTAAGACACTTTATATGGGCATACAAGGTCCAAAAACTTTTTTAAAACCTCAGTGGAAAAGAGCCAAGAGAAAATCAACATAGAGCAACAAAACCCCCAAAGAACCAGTTGGTATTTCTATGTGTCCTTTATAGGAAATTTCTTTTGTAACTTTTTGAAGCTTACAACAGACAAGGGGATAGAGATGTTTTAGCATCACAAGACTACAGCAGTGACAGTTGTCCCTTTTTTTATTAATCAGTGTATTCTGGTTACCCTGTAAGCCCTTAGCATTCTTTTAGAAAGTATGAATGCTCCTAATCCAAAAAGAGCAAGGTACTTTATCACAGTTTCTCTGGAGACTAAAGATCTCATTAGAACACCACATTCATAAGGAGTGTTGGGTAGGATGAACATCACGAGAAGGGAATTTAGAAGATTACGGTGAGCTACTGAACATACTGTGCATCTTAAACATAACTGTATTTTCTTTGATCCTAACTTCCAAGTGGGATGAACACTTCCCCGAGAAGATGGAATTCCAGAAAAAAACATATGGAGAAGCCTGTCTGTAGAGCAGGGTCTAAAACACTGACTGAAATTATTTATGAACAAAGAATAATGATGACAGAATGGACAAATTTATTCTTTTAAGAATATTTTCTTTTGCCAAAACTAACAGTTCCTCATTTGAATAATTCATGGCATAAAAATGAGTGTATATTTTTAGTTATTGCATATAAATGATTACTTATAGCTTTGTTATTCTACTGTTTAGAAAAGGGGATTGCATATCTGAAATGTATGTATAAAAATATGCAATTTTTCTGTACAAACATGACATTTTACTTTAGTTCTGAAAAAATCAGATCATATATTTTTGTATGGCTGTCCTCCCCACAGACTTGAGAAACTGTGATTTCCAAGATAGGCAAGTTAAATATATGTGGAACAGAAACAGCAAGACAGGGACATAATAGGATTTGAAAAGAAAGAAGTTTGTTTGATATCATAGTATAGGAGAGCAAGGACATGATCAAAACAGCCTGAGAAAATGTCAGACAGAGGCTAAAATTTGAGCTTACTTGGAAACAACTGGGATTCAAATAATAAATACAGTTTTGTGAGATATTGAGTTGAGATGTTACATGAATTTGGTTTTGTGAAGGAAATTATTACAAAGAGGAGTTGAGGAAGGACAAGGGAATCATAGAATGCCAGGTTGGAAGGGACCTCAAGGATCACCTAGTCCAACCTTTTAAGGTAAACTATATATATGAATACATATAGTTTAAATGATATGGCCCAGCATCCTGTCAGGCTGAGTCTTAAAACCATTCAGTGTAGGGGAATCCACCACTTTTCTTGGGAGATTATTCCAATGTCTACTTGCTTTCATGATGAAAAAATTTCTTCTGGAGTCCTATCAGAATCTCCCCAGTAGTAACTTGTACCCATTACCCCATGTCTTTTCCATGTGACTCCTTGTAAAAAGGGACTCTCCATCTTCTTGGTAGCCACAAGACATAGATATCAAAGGAAGAGGGAAAAGGGGAGTAACACAAAGGACCTTCGGAAAAACTGGGAGTAGAAGGGCAACTAAGAAAGGAAAGAAGCATAAAATCCAAGAAGGAAGAGGAACTAGGAAAGGAGAACTGTTGATGTTAATAACAGCAGTTGGTAGTTCAGGAAGGGAAGAACTAGTGCCTCTGAGATTTGGTTTGTTAGAGACTTTAGGTAGTAAAAATTTGAGAGACTACAAGATTGGGAAGTATCTAGGATTGAAGATGAACTCCAGACACTGACACTGAGAGGAAAACTGAAAAAGTAAGACAAGGTGTAGGTTAAAGCTGAAGAGCTAAGTCAAGCTAAAGGTGACATTTTTAAGATACAACAGAGTGATGGACTACTGTTACATGGTAGGGGAAAATGGGAGGAGACTCAAGGGTTAAGGGGAAGAATATAGGACTGTTGGGAAAAATCTGATACTGTACCTGTCTGCTGTTTAATGGAGAGCTATATTGCTCTGTTGGGAAACACATCATGAATAAGCCATAAAAATACACTTTTTTTTTTTTTTTAAAAGTACCATGATTCATTCTAGGTAAGAAAAAAATCATAGTTTTATTTAGCTGCTTACCAGTAGCATAAAGCTGGTTCTCATTATTATTCATGTTGTCTTTTATCACTTTCCCCTTTTTCTTAAAGCATTACCATATGTTATACACCTTATTTTCTCAAAAAAATTATTAGTGGAAATACAGTGGCATCTGTACAATGTTAAATGTTGATGCTATCCTATACATAACATGTAAATATATAGCTACTGACTCAAGTAGATACTTCAAGTACTGAATCAAGTCACTCAGATGCCTGAATGTGAATTTAATTTTCTGACTGTGAGAATTCTGGTAGAGTTTTTAAATATGCCGAAGAGTAACTTCCAAAATAGATTTTTAGGAAATTAATGCGAAGATTAGATGTAATTTAGATTGTTGAATTCAAGGTGGCAACTCTCTCCCTGCCTAAACCATTCATGTGTCTGAGATATCATTTAAGCAATTAAGCTTTACATCTGTTTGGATGATGTTAGTGCATCTGTACATAAACTGAGTGTCTAGATGCATACTTTCTGCCTGTGCACATTTTGGAGTTTACAAATCTGGTAATGATCCCAGGCTAGAGTGGGGAAGGTGGTTGTACATGCCTTCTTACGGAATCAGGGTCAAAGAGGAAAGATTGGTGGTGATGCTGCTACTCCTCATTCTGCTACAAATGAAAACAGTAGGAGTGAGCTGTAGGCTCTGCTCTTTGCTCCCTGAATTGTTAAGGCAGTTTACTTTAGACAGCCACTGGACAAAGCCCAGAAATGATCCAGAGCACTGGGATTCCCTATTCCCAGCAGCACACTCTAACCACCAAGCTCCCTCTTGTTTGCTCTTCTTCTAATCTCATGACTCTGTTAATGTTGGATGCTTTTGGCCACATTTGAAAGAAACAGTTGGTGTTTCCTTTCATCACTGAAGTATTACCTAGCTTTGTTACTTCACAGGTGTTGGCTATTCATTGATTCATTAAAAGCCTTTAAAACAACCACATTCAGCTTCCCCTCTTCTCTTTTCAAAGTCTAAAGTTGGGCTGCTAAGTTTACTTTATGCAGCAGGCTATGTGGAGGATTAAGAGTTTAAAAACCTTCAACCCATTCCAGGGATAGTGGAGAGGTTGAGTACCTTTGGAAATTAGAAAATATCAGGAATCTCAAAATTCACATTGGAGCTAGATTTAGTTTATGTGTTATTCAACTTACTGCTTCTGATTTTGCTTCCCCCCCCCGCCCGCCCTCCCCAGGTCAAACCAGATATGTGGCCAAAATGTGCACAGAGCACAAATAATTATGCAATAATAAAAATATAAATTAGAGACTACTTTTCAATTCCTCTTTGGAAAGCTTTGAAATGAAAAATCAGGGTTAGCTCTCACATGTAGGCCCAGGAGCTTCAAATCTGAATCTGTTCATCTGAGTAGGATCCATTGAATTCTCATCTCATTTTTTTACTTATCAAATGCAAGAATCATTTAGTGAGTTCGTTCATAGACTTGTCTTATTAGCAAATAGTTCTTCTCCGTCTCTGTTGTTTACATTCCTATGTGGCCTGTTTTGTCAAAAGATATGCAACATTTGCCAAATGTATTTCCTGGAATTTCATAATTGCACTCTGATTTGTTTCCTCTCATGTCTGAACATTTCAATTTAAAAAACAAAAAGCAAAAAGATTGACTAGGCTTAAAAGGGCTTGTTGTCATCAGCATCTATTTATTTTGAGGGTATCATGAAACAGAAGTAACATGAGATTAGTGGAGTCTGTTACATTATTGACCTCTATATTTAGAAAGAAGTGAAGGAAGTGTCATTGTGTGGACTTCACCTGTGGAATCCATCACTGCAGGAAATATTTCCAGTCAAATATTATGGCTAAACTTTAAAAAAAAGGATGCGTATAAGTGTTGTCTAAGAATAACCTTTGTTGTGACAAATGTAAAGAAGTACTTCAATACCCTGATCTCATTAACAAACATTGTAAATAACATTTTACAGCCTGTGGGGAGTAAGGTTTTGTTTTGCTTGCTGGGTTTTATGACAGTGAAGGACTGGCCAGATTCAGGGGATATACTCAGAATCACAGGATAGCTGAGGAGGCAAGGGCCCTTGGTGGTCATCCGGTCCAACATCCCCGATTAGAGCAGGGCTGTCCAGAGCAAGCTGTCCCAGACTCTGTCCAGCTGGGTTTTGAATATCCTGAAAATGGAGACTCCACAACATCTCTGGGAAACTTGTGCCAGTGTTTGAACACTCTCACAGTAATAAAGTTGTTTCTTTTGTTTAACGGAATTTCCTGTGTTTCTGTTTGTGTCCATTGCCTCTTGTCCTGTCATTGGATAGCATTGAGAAGGGCCTGGCTCCAACTTCTTTACTTATCCATCAGGTATCTGCACACATCGGTAAGGCACTGCCATATAGGCCTCCTGCCACCTTGATTTCCTGATCATGGGAATAGACCATTTCTGAGCATAGAGGAGGTGATCCTTCAAATTATCAACTTCTCTCCTTGATCCCTCTTCTCTTCAGAGCTGAATCCAACTGGATTCTTCTAAGCAGATCCCTAAACAGGCTAAAATCTGCGCTCCTGAACTCCAGGGCTGTGATCCTGTTTTTTCCCTTGTATTATCCTCACAGGATTCTGAATTCTGCTATCTAATGATCACTGCAGCCAAAGCTACCACAGCCTTGGAATTCCTGAAAAGTTCTTCCTTGTTTGTTAGTATGAGGTCCAGCAGAACAGCTCCCCTTATCATCTCTACCACTTGTGTTAGGAAGTTGTCATCAATGCATTCCATAAATCTCCTGGATTGCGTGTACCCACTGTGTTGTCCTTGCAATAGGCCCTCTCATCCTACTTCTTCCTGATCAGGTTGTAGCAGATAACTACCATGACCTCACCCCTCACAACCTTCACCTGTCTGCTAATCCTGACCCATAAACTGTCAACTGATTAATTATGTGGCCCTAGGCAGAGCTCCATGCATTTCTCCCGCTCTCACGTAAAGAGCAATCCTGGCCATCACCCCCCCAACCCCCACCCCCCCCCCCACCCCCCCCCCCCCCCCACCCTGCCCCCCCAAAAACCCCCTTTCTATT
>WTSP01024290.1:7067-17743 GCA_025331215.1 Actenoides lindsayi | reverse complement strand
AGGAAATACATGGTGACCTGACTACCATGCCCAAACTAGTAAGCGTTTTCTATAGTAATTTTAAACGAATTTGCGATGCAGAAACCCAGTTGGCCTTGCAGATGACGTGCCTAGAGGTGAGGTTCTGCAGTGGTTCAGGCTGCCTTTCGTTCCCGTGCGGTCTGAGCGTCAGCGGGGGTGCCGAGGCAGAGCGCGTGGCAGCCTGGGTGCCGTGGGCAGCACCAGCATCCCTCCGCTTGCCAGCTCGGCTTGGCTGGGGGCTGGGGAATCCCTTCCCCTTCGGAGAGCAGATGTCAGGCTCCTACTCTCCCGCAGCTCCCCGAAGTGATCCCTGCCTGGCTGCTGTTGGAATACAGCACGAGGAGAGGTTCTCCCCTGCAAGCCCAGGGTGATAAATAAACCTTAAACGAACTACCTGGTGCAGCATCTCTGCTCAGCGGGTAACGAACGTTTCTCCGTCTCCTCTCCTGGTTTACACTCAATTACAACACCTTTGCAGTAAGTGCTTTGGTCAAGAGCAGCAGACGGTTCTGTCTCCAGCTGAAGAGTTTCCTCGGGCTCGGGGCAGGATTTGGCAGGGCGGGTGGAGCGCAGATGGAGCCGCTGCCGTCACCGATAGGAGAGCTGAGCCCAGGACAGAAGCCGTGGGCAGTTGGTCACGCAGTGCTGGGGGGGCTGTGTAAGTGCCTGGAAGCTTGGAGAGGGGGAGTAAGGATTATCGGTGCTGAGGAGAGATGTAGGGGTGGCCTTTTCCAAGTGTTTTGTTTCCGGGCACCTGGCACCAGTTGGCCGCTACTGGGCTAGCAGTGGATTTTAAACGTGGCTGGCTGTGGAGGGGGGTGTGTGTGCTCCCCTGCAGAGCAGGGCGTGCTTTGGGAAGGGGGACAACCTCTGAGTGAGGAGAGGGAGCTGCTTGCCCGAGTATTTGAGTGCTGGCCACCTGCCATCTTCCCCTGACTGGTCCCAGTGCTGGGCCGGTGTCTCCCAGAAGAACTGCAGGTGAACTCCTGCCCCCACCCTGGAGCCAGCGGTCCAGGGCAAACTCTACTCCCTAGAACCAGTCTGTCCCAGAGCCCACCCTTCGTGGAGCCCTGTGGGAAGGACAGGGGTGGTGGGAGCGGGGCAGGAGCATCTGGTGACCCAGCAGGTGACCAACTGGCGGGACACGGGCGCAGCAGTTGTGGGATGTGGAGCGAACAAGAAACCTGTCTCAGCACTTGGCTTTGCCAGGGGCTTTGCCCAGCTGCCTCTGGGCACAGGGGACTCCCTGGCACTGGCGTGCCAGCCTGGAACAGCCCTCCTGTAATGCCCTTAACTGGGAGCACCAGGCAGGCTGTTGAAGGGCCACGAATCATGACAGGTATTCATCCCTGATGGGTCTGTTGGCAAGTTAGGAATCACTGGCTTGTTCAATAATCTCATCTGGCCCCCCAAGGCTGCTGTCTTTGGGAGCGAGAGCAGTTGGCCAGAGTCGTGGTGGCCCCACTGGCACGTGCAGCTCAGAGCTTGCACCAGAGCAGCATACTCGTAAGAGATGCTGACCTCCCATGTTTCAAGAGAATAGTGACTTGTGACTTACGGTGCTGCTGTCACAGCTTTGCTCAGAACATCATCCCACAAGCTTAATTTTGGGTTTGCCTATTCATAGAGGGTGGTCGTAGCCTGTACGTGGCAGGCAGCGTGCTCACCTTCGCTGCTCTTGGGGTGGTTGGGGTGCTGGGTCTCCTCACCTGGTCTGGACCCAGCCCCACCAGAGAGCTGGGACCCTTGTGGCCCTGGTCATGGCCCACCTCTGGCACTGGTGAGATGCCAGGAGCAGAGCTGAGCTGAGGCAGTGTCTGGTTCTGCCTCACCTCTTGAGTGCCAGATTCAGTCTGCGCTCTCTTGTGCTCCCCCACCAAAGTCGTCCGTCACCGTGTCTTCGTTGTGCAGGTCCCCTCCTCTGGGGAGGGGGAGAAAGGGGGTTTGTGCTCTGTTGTTGGATGGATGAATGAAGCCTGATGAGAGGAGACACGTTCCTGCTGTCTGTGGTCCACTCCAGGAGCACTGCCCAGCACAGGATGCAGGGACTTGCAAGCCTCCTGAGCTCGCCCTCGGACCAACCCTGGCATGCCAGCATTTGGGGAGAGCCAGCAATACTCCACCAGCCCTGCTGTCATTTATAAGCTGTTTTCTGGGAGCAGATGGCCACGTGTAACTGTCCCAGAAAGGGTGGGGGTCTTCTGAGCTAGCCTTTGGTTCACTATGGAGTGGAAAACCCTCAAAGAGCTCCGGGTTGGTTTGGAGAGACAAGGTTACTCGTGGCAGGCGGGCATCCTTCGATCCAGGCGGGCTGCTCGCCCGGGGACCTCTCTGGCCCAGGCACCCCTCAAGGCCTAAAACTACCTTGTGATCTTAATGACTCCGAGTCTGAAAAACTAACTTCTAGCAGCAATTGATGTGGCAGATGTAGTCCCTTCAAATAAGGGAGAGATGATGAAAAGTAAAGAAGGATGAATAGATTATTGTTTTTATTGAAGGTATTGCGGAGGATGGAATTCTTCTCATGAACACGCTTTCTTTTCTTATTCCCATCCCCTCCATAAATCACTGCCACGGTGTCAGTTAATGCTCCTTGGGTTTCTTGCTCAGGAATGTTTTAGATTCGAAGACAGACATTCACATAACAAAACAAACCGTCTCTGCGATCACCCGAAGGGTTAGTGGAGTTTGAAGAAAGTAAAATATTTACTATCTGGTTCACATAATAGGTAAGGTAAAGATTGAATGCTGAGGTGTGGAGAATAGCCCAAGGACACAAGCCACTCCTACCAGTGCCAGCCGGGATTAATGGACGCTTTTCGCTCCCGACTCGATTTTCTTTGCTTTGTACTTGAAAGTCTTTGCTGCAATCGCTTCCAACTATAATTAGATTGACCAGAAAACCGAATTATCTGCGAAGAACCACGCAGATCACGAACGAGGTGCACGAGCTTCGTTCGTCCACCCTAAGCTTGTGTCACCTTCAACGAGCAGCAAAATAATTCCGTCGTTTAATCAACTTAAAGAAGAGACGATGTGTTGGGAAGTTGGGTATAAAGGCACAGCAGTACCAGCCTAGAGAAAGATGGAGTGTTGTGGCTTCTTCAGCATGACAGGCTTCAGTGGCCGGCTTTGGGAAGAGGTTTTGACTGGCTGCACCATGCCAAGAGCAGTGTTTGCCTACCTGAAATTGCAGCACTTACTTGTTGGGGGTGAATAGATTTCGTCGAGCGTTGTTCTTTGAGTTTAATTGAGCAACAGGAAAACTCGCTTTCTGGGCTTGCAACGACAGCAGTTTTGGTGATCATCTCGGTTTCTTTCAAACGTGCCTGTTTTTTCATCTCGCCTTTATATCTGATGTAACGTGCTCACAGTTTTACTGAAGTCTGCAACAAGCTGTTAGACGAATGGGTAGGGTCTGAGCATCCCTGGCTCTGGCACTGTCAGTAAAGACCTCTGATGTTGCTCAGCAGCTCTGGAAGCTTGACCTGTGATGAGAACGTTCTGGAGACTTTGCAGGTGCCTCCAGACACCGTACCGTGGTGCTGAACTCCCAGGGGCTTTGGGGGGAAAGAATTGAGTTTGAGAGAACTGAACTAAACATCCAGAGCAGTCCCATCTTGCAAAACTACACTGCTAAAACCACGCTCCCCGGGGGAGCTTTGCCTACAAGTAATCTGAATTCTGTCTGAAATGAGCTTGAGGCGGTTACAGAGCTGTAGTCGACCCTGGCTGTTCTCGGACAGCAAACAGGACGGGGACCACCAGTCTGGGGACCACCAGCCTCTCAAACCCACCCTGCGTGTTCCCCTTCCCCTCTGCCAGCTCCGCAACTGGGAGGAATGCGGGAGAACCGATGTACTACCAAAAAAATGTTAGTGAAATGATCAGGAGGAAGTAAATTTACAAAAGGGAAGCCGAAAAATAGGTTTCTTCCCTCGTTTTCCTGGGCGGTGAGGTGAGCCAGAGGTTGGTCCCCGCTGCTGGTCTTGTGCAGCATCCATCTGTCCGCAGCTCCCTCCCAGCAGCACAGGGCAGTGCCGCACCGCTGCGGACTCGGGCTGAGGTCTCGGACAAGATCTGGCAAATAAGGTCAGGAATTTTACAACCAAATAAAATGTGAAGTCTATAAATTTAATGGGGCTTGCATTTTGAATTACGGCGGAATAAATTTCCCTGTTAAAAGGGAGAAATTGTCTCACTTCTGACTTTGTCTCCAGTGTTTTACAAGGTTATGATGGAAACTTTCGGAGCGTGTTTTGGCACAGCTCGCATTCTGTGGCCTGTATTCAGAGGACCTTTTTGAATTTCCCTTCTACCGTTAACTTTCTCTTGGGGCATCTCCCCTGGCTACCTTTTCTTGTGCTAAGCCCCTAGGAAGCTGGCAGCCTCCTTAAGGCTTCAGATGCATTTGTAGCAGAGGCTCTTGTTGGGACGTAGGAGCGCGATCGGATGTGCAACTTGAGTTTGAGTGGCTTCTCTTGAAATCCACTTCCCTGCAGTTTAAATGAGAGAAGTTGTCCTCCGAAGAATCCTTTGAAGAGTTTCTCTTGCGTGTTCAGATAAGTTGCCTGCAGGAGAAAGAATCAGTTTGGTGGTTGGAAGCCTAAGGTTAGCAGATAGATTGTGTGTCACTGTGATTATTTCCCCCCCCCCAGATATTTATTTATTTAAATGGGGGTGGAATGCAGGATCAAAATTACCTCATGTGCTTCTCCTTTGAAGTTGATGCTTTTCGTTGGCTGCCCTTCTGATGAACTAAGGGGTGGTGATGCTGGCAGGCATGTGCTACCCAGCCAAAGGCAGCGTTAGCACTGAGATCCACACAACCTGAATTATGTGGCCTATGGCTCCCCAATGCAAACGTGCAACCTCTGAGTAGGGGGGAAGAAGAGAGTCACGCAATCTGTAGGCATCATGGATGTCTGTATTGAAAGAAGTGGCAGTCATAGAACCATAGAATTGTCAGGGTTGGAAGGGACCTTAAAGATCATCTGGTTCCAACCTCCCTGCCATGGGCAGGGACACCTCCCACTAGAGCAGGTTCCTGCTCCTGGCTCTGTTTCCTCAAGAATTCAGATACTTCTGGGCAGGTGAAAACGTGTGGAGACCTGTGAATTTGGCCATGCAAAACACCTTGCAGGAGCCAGAGCTTTAGGGTCCAATTTTCAAGGCCGCTGTGTTTTTCTCTGGTTTTTATGTCACCGTTGCTTCGACTTCAGAGCTGCTCAACAAATAGATAAAAGATGTATTACCCTTACCTGAGGGTGTGACACCAGCTGGGTGACTTTTCTCTATCGTTCATATGAAAAATTAACTGGGAAGCAGAGAGTTCCTGGTTGAGCTCTTCTCCATTTACACAAATCCAACTGAGGACTCGATCAGAAGTGGGTGGGAACCCAGCAGAGAGTCTGGTTCTCCTTGCAGTGCTGCACAAATAGCTGAGTTGGTTCTCTCGGGGTAAATTTGTGCGCTGAGGATGTTGAAGAGGAGGTTTGTTCCTGCACTTTAAGAAGGCTTTGCAACTACAAAAACATGAAATCCTACAAAGTGATTTTTTTTTGTGTGTGTGTCTTTTGGCAGGACCGTGATTTTTCTCACTACGGGCTGATGTTCTGACTTGCTGCTGAGCACTGATGCGTGTAATTGGTGTGTGTGTTTGGGGAAAATAAGGGAAAACCACCATTTTTTAGATCCATATGATGAAAGTCAAAAGAGTAACAGTCACTCTTCCTGGATTATTTCATTAGCTGTTCTCATACATGATCCCAGCCTCAGATCACTGAACGTTCGGGGTTGGAAGGGAGCTCCGAAGATTGAGTCCTACCCCCCTGCCAGAGCAGGACAGAACTAGAGCAAATCACTCAGAAATGCATCCAGACACATCTTGAAAGTCTCCAGAGACTCCACAACCTCTCTGGAGAGTCTATTCTGATGCTCTACAACTCCTACAGTAAAGAAGTTCTTCCTCATCTTGAGGTGGAATTTCCTGTACTCGAGCTTGGATCCATTGCTTCTCATCCTATTGCAATGCACAAGTGCAGAGAGGTTGTCCCTGCCTTCTTGACACCCAGCCCTCATGTATTTATAGACCTTAACTAGATCCCCTCTCAGGCTTCTCCAGACTAAAGAGCTCCAGGGCTCTCAGCCTTTCCTCGTGAGAGGGATGTTCCAGCCCCTTCATCATCCTCGTAGCCTCCATTGGACTCTCTCCAGTAGATCTCTGTCTTTCTTGAACTGGGGAGCCCAGAACTGGACACAATACTCCAGATGTGGTCTCACCAGTGCAGAGGGGGAGGAGAACCTCCCTTGACCTGCTGGCCACGCTTTCCTTAATGCACCTCAGGAGACCACTGGCCTTCCTGGCCACAAGGGCACATTGTTGTCCCGTGAAGAGCTTGTCTATCAGGACTCCAAGGTCCTTTTCCACAGAGCAATTCTCTAGATACTTGATTACTGTGCATTTCTGTTTGTTTGCTTGTTTGGAAACTCAGTTTTCATGCCTGTGTGCCTTAGGAGGATTTTGAAGTTGGCTCATGGAGTTGTTTTGTACAGTTCTCTGAGGGTGAAGCGTTGTTACAAGGGATTTGAAAGAGGTGGCCTTGTCAAATGAAAATGCCTCTGGTTTTGGAGGACTAACATCCTTAAAACTGCAGATGGAACCGTGTGAACAGTAGTTTTGGAAAGAGATTTGCCTTGAGGCTTTGAGGTTATTGATCTCTGAGACCCATTTTCTTCTGGGCTGGGTAGTAAGGTGGAGTAGAAAATAAGCAATATCTTTAAAGGACCCACTTCTAAAGTAACTGTCCATTCATTGCTCGTTGTCCATTCTTGGGTCAGTACAAAACAGGGCTGGATGAGGCTTTAAGCAACCTGATCTCCTGGGAGGTGTCCTTGCCCATATCAGGTGGGTTGGAACTAAATGACCTTTAAGGTCCCTTCCAACCCAAACCATTCTGTGATCCTGCACCAGAATTAGCAGGTGATGTTTCTTCAAATCTTAAATGACTCCTTTATGGCACTGTGGACTCGCATCCCTTTCTCTGGCAGGGTTGAAGGCAGAAAGAGTATTCTCAGAAAGGTTGTAAATCACAGAAAATAGTACATTAAATTTAGTAGTTGCTGTAAAAGCCCTGAGCTAATGAAATCTTCTGTAATGAGTAGCAGCAAATTTTGACCGTTTATTGGTATGAAAAACAAGACCCCAGAGTCTTTTCTTGAGCTGCTTTGTTTAAATGAGTTACCAACATTGGCTTTTCTGGGGACCAGCCCAGAGCTATTAAAATGCCTCTTGCAACACGTTCCTTCCCTTGGAAATGGCAGAATGAGGGTATCATCAACTGGAACAGACTGGTTTGATAGGGCATCGTCTAATTGGGGAGCCATGGGGGAAGATTCAACTGTTGTAACTGTGGAGGTGATGAATCCATGATGTCTGTGCTTCAGCTTTCCAGTGATTTAAACCAAGAGTGAATTGGTGACTGCTCAAAGATGGAGTTTTCTTGCCCCAAAACCTCCTCAAATGGCCGCGTGTTTCTGTAGAAAATATGGCAAAACCATCGTTCCTTTAGGTTGTCTTGGGAGTGGCTTTTGAGAAGCCATATTTAGATGTTCTGCTTCATAAGTGATTTTCAGAGATGATTAGAAGATGATGATGATGATAATCAGAAGTAGTCAGCGTGGCTTCATCCAGGGGCATTAATGCTTGACCACCTTGAGGAACTTCTATGATGAAATGACTGGCCTGGTAGCAAGAGGAGAGCAGTGAACATTGTCTGCCTGATCTTCAGTGAGGCCTTTGACACTGTTTTCCATAAAATCTCAACGGAGAACCAGCTGACAGTACAGGCTGGGTGAGCAGATGGCAAAGGAGATTGAAAACTGGCTGATGGCCGGGCGCTGAGGGTGTTGACCAGCAGCACAGTGTCTGCTTGGAGGCTGGTACCTGGTGGTGTACCCCAGGGTACGTCTTGGGGTCCTACTGGGTTCAATCCAGTTCAACATCTTCGTTACTGATCTGGGTGTCGGGGCAGAGTGTACCCTCTGTGAGTTTGCAGATGACACCAAACTGGGAAGGGTGAACTGATATGCCAGAGGTTCATGCTGCTATTCAGAGGGACTTAGGCTGGAGAAATGGGGTGGAAGGAACCTCCTGAACCTCATCCAGAGGAATAGCAAAGTCTTGTCCCTGGAGAGGAACAACTCTAGACACTGGGACATGATGGGGATCACCAAGCTGGAGAGCAGCTTGGCAGAAGAGGACCTGGGGCTCGTGGATGAATGACATGAAGTTGAGTATGAGCAGCCAGTGCAGTGTCCTTGCCATGAAGAAGGCTGAAGGTATCTTGGTCTGCATTAGGAAGAGTATTGCCAGCAAGTCAAGGGAGGTGATCCTTCCACTCTACTCAGCACTGGTGTCCAGCAAAGGGTCATGAAGATGATGAAGGGTCTGGAGAATCTGTTCTGTAAGGAAAGGCAGAGAGAGCTGGGACTGCTCAGCCTGAAGAAGGGGAAGTGCAGGGAGGATCTTATCACCGTGTATGTAAATACCTGAAGGGAAGGTGCAAAGAACACGGAGCCCTCTCTGTTCAGTGGTGCCCAGTGCCAGGACCAGTGGCAGTGGGCTCAAACTGACACGCTGGAGGTTCCCTCTGAACAGCAGGGAGCAGTTACTGGGGGGGTGACTGAGCACTGGCACGTGTTACCTAGGGAGGTGGTGGAGTCTCCATGCTTGGAGATACTCAACATTCATGTAGATACAGTCCTGGGTGGCCCTGCTTGGGTGGGGAGGTTGGACCAGTAGACCACCAGAGGTTCTTTCCAAGTTCAACCATTTGGTGTGACTCTGGGATTTGATGTTATCTTTGAATGGAATTAAACCAGGAAAAGCACTCGAAATCATTCAGTGATACTGAAATTCTGAGGAGGTCAGGTAACCTAAAAACATCTCCACTCTGATCTGGAAAAGCCTCGAGCAGGTGTCACCCAGTCGAGGATCTCTCTTGCTTTGCATCTCACTGTGGCCAAGAGTTGGTAGCAGAGCTGGGACAACAAAGCAGCTTGATAAAGCTTCATTGTTTTCTTCATTGTTTTCTACCTGCGTTATTTTTAATCGAGTGAAGCTGTTTGTAATTAAAAGAGGATTTTGTTTTCCCTTCTCTCGGGTGGATGACAAAGGAGAAGAGGTCAATCCAATCCAATCTGAACGGCAGATTTAGAATAATCTGCAGAAATAAGTCACAAACATCCATAGGATAACTTAATTTCTCAAGGCTTCTCTCCATAAAGCAAGTCCTTCTGGTCTGAGGGATGATCTCACCCCTTTTAAAGGGACACGTGTCCTACAGGAGCACTTTGGGTAGAAACTGGTGAACGTGGAAAGTTTAGGACTAGGCTGTGACAACCTCGTGCTCTTGTCTTGATAGGAATGGCTGACGAAGTCATTCACATGCCTGGTTTAAAGAGGAAATACAGATGAAGGTTTTGGTTCTGAGAGCTGCTCTGTAGGGACATCTTCCTTCACCCGTGGAGCTCCTCTGCCTGCAGAGAATAGCTCGTGGGCTTGGAGCTTGAAAGGTGAAGATCTTTCCAAGCTCCTGTTGACTCTGATGCCTTTTTTTGAAGAGGTAGGAGATGGGGTTGGGGGCCTGATTCCTGGGCCAAAGCTTTGTGGTCAAATCACCCCAAATCAAATAGCAGAAGAGGATGTTTGAAGTGGGGGAGACGCAGGAAAAGAAAATCTTCTTCAGTTGCCCGGGGTTGAAGTCTTCTCAGATCTTTTGAGGTAAATGGGCTCCCCGAGCTACCCAGGATACCTATTTAATAGGCAGAACTTGCAGGAAACGCGGTCCCCGCTGCTTTATCAAAGGCCCGGATCTAACACGACTTTTCCACCAGTGTGCTGCTACTAGCTCTTGAACTCTTCACTTCGCTGTTGTTTGGAAGAGATGTGAAGCCATGTCCTGGCTGGCTGAGGGCGTTGAGGATCGCTTGGCTCTTTTGAAAGCGGAGGAGCGCTCGTCTCCGCGCGCTGGTCGAGTTCTCGGCGAGCTTGCTGCCGGCAGTCCTCCGAAACCCTGTCCTCCCATTTGGATACCGGAGCCTTTCCTCCCTCTTGGGTCTTCGTCGTGCGATACTAAGAACAATTTGCAGCCTGCTTACAAAAGGGCTGCGGAGTAACGGCGGAGTCCTCTCCTCTGAAGGGTTGAACGCTTGGCGTTGAACAGCGAGGAACAAGATCGTGGGGTTTTGTAAGACCGAGAAGTTAAAACCCTTTCTTCCTCTAGCATTTCCAGCCCTGTCTTTTCCCCAGCTCGTGTTCCAAAGAGCTCGTTCTCTGTGTTTGTGCCTGATGTGCCGTGGGTGTTCTTGAGAACAACAAGTAGCCTTACCCAAGTGGTTGCCCACCTACGCGGAGCGCTCGACAGCCCCATGGGCTACAAGGTACATGGTAGACAAGAGCCTGGAGCACAAACCCTAGTCCTAGTGGTAGGACGAGAGGGAATGGATCCAAACTAGAGGTGGGTCGATTCAGATTAGACATTAGGATAGTTCTTCCCCAGGAGGGTGGTGAGACAGTGGCACAGGTTGCCCAGAGAGGTGGTGGAAGCCCCATCCTTGGAAGTGTTTAAGCCCAGGCTGGATGGGGCTCTGAG
>WTSP01024287.1:3283-15587 GCA_025331215.1 Actenoides lindsayi | reverse complement strand
TTCGTATATTCAATACCCAGGAGAAACGAAGCTTCGGTTTAATTAGTAGTGGGCTTAAAGGTTATTTACAATGTTATATAATTTAATTATTAATATTTCTATTAAATAGAAATTTAATTCCAATTTATATTTTCTCTGTCAAGGAGTATACTATACAACAGATCTGTTTGGATCATTGCTAAGCCCCAGAGTCAGCTTATCAAGTAGAGCACTAAGAGACTCATAAATACCTGTATGTCAAAGAACTGTTTTCAGATGTCAGTCAGGAAAACTGCTGCATTTTGGAAACTTCCTGTTGAGTTACTCTGAGAGGAAAAGCATATAAAAAAAAACAAAACATGAGTTGCCAGAAGAGAATACCAACGCAAGGGAATGTTAGCACTGGTGGTTGCAGCTCTGGCTGGCACTTCAGAGTCTGAGAAATCCTCCTCCTACTCCCACCACCCGGTGCTGAGGGGTGAGTTCATTGGGCATCAGCACTGCAAACAGCAAAGTAAATATTGTGACTTCAATGCAGTGACACTGTATTTGATCACTCAGGTTTTGACAGTCACGCTGTTAAAGCCAAGTGCCATTTACAAGCATTATTGTCTTCTCCATTTTCCACCAGCTGAGCCTAAAACCGAGACATTTTCTAAATCACATTTAGAAGGAGGAGGAGCTTTTTCCATGCAAATCTAATAGCCAATTACAGTATTCCTATGTCATGAGAGAGGTCCAGGGTCATCTCCCTCTTCTGTGTGATTGTCAGCAGGACTTGAACCAGGCTTTCCCATGCAAGTCTGAAAATTACAATGCTTTTGAACCAAATTTCTTTTTTCTGGCTTAATTACGGCGCATTATTATTTAATATAAGTTAGAAAAATGGTAGAGCAGGTTTCTCACAGGAGGAAAACTTGAATTCAAATCTGAGGCCTGATTTAGAAGAGGTCCTCTCAATAGGATAGAGGATAAAGGGCTAGCTCTGTTAGACTACTTAAAGTCTGTGAGTGTGAAACTAATATAAAAATATTCCTTTGGTCCAGAATTGTCAGCTTTCTACAGTACAATAAAACCTCCCCTGTGCAGGGTTTATTACCTAGTCTTAGGTGAAAAAATGAGTATGATTCTTCGAAAGTTTGCATTACCCAGTTACTACATGGCAAATCCAGGCTTGTACCCTAGGGCTTTGAATTCTGTTCAGTGGCAAAAAACCTAAGAGTTTAATTTTGCAGTGTGCAGCTTAGAACCTTCTTGTAGCTCTAGTCCAAAGGCATCTTCTCTTGAGGGACAGCAGTAGCATTATCTCTTATTATTTATTTATTTAAGGGGGTTTGATATTTGCCATCCAAGATAACTGACTGTACTAGGAATATGCACCTAATAGATGAAAAAATGATGACATTTCCAAAGATGGCAATGACACAGTTTGTCGATATCTTCGCTGGTATCTATGAGAGCTCATAATTTCTAAAATTCAAACAATAAAATAAACAATGTAATTCTGAAGCTGTAAATGCCAAAAAAATAATACTGTTTACATAATCAAATTACTACATAGGAAAAAATGTTTGTACAGGCTTTCAGTGTTGTAACTTTTGATCACAGTCTCAAAGCAGATGTGCTTCTTCAGTAAAACTTGAAGTATACTACTGATAATACACTGGGGGGAAGTATGTACAAGTAGTATCTTACACATGTATAAAAAGAGAAGAATCTGAAGCTGTGAAGATGTCCACCACTAATTTTTTCTTGTTCTGAAGATTCAAGGGATAAGCCATTGACAGAAATGTATCAGCAGTTTAACAGAAATACAGGATTGGATGAGCAGGCAGTCTGGCAGATGTGGATTGTTTTTACATGTACCTGTTGATGCTAGGTAGCACTGCATGTGGGTAGCAAAAAAAACCCCAACAAACAAACAAAAAAACACCAAAAACCCCACAGACATTAACAAAACAAACAAAAAAACCCCACAAAACCAAAAACCACCAACATGGCAACAACTACTTCCCTTGCTATGATTACATGAAATAAGCTTCTTCAGCTTTCCAGGGTGAGGCCTATAGGACATGGCTCTCGGTGGCTGTTACGTGCCAGAGTAATCCATGTAGTTGGAGGCTGAAGGAGAAGAAAGCTCCAAAAACTGAAGTGCAGCTGTGAGCACACCTTTTCAAAATAACTGATGTCTTAAAATGATCCTGTGTTTGGGTGCCTGCTGTATTCATGTCAAATGTTCAGGAATTTCAGAATTACAGGCCTATCAGTGTAAAGATGTAGAGGAAACACACATTCAGTCCCCCTTGAGTGTTTACAGTCCAGAGGCCACGTTGCTCTGTGGTTTTCAAGATGCTGTTCTCCCCCGCATTAATTCTCTTCATGTTTATTCCTTCTTGCAGCAAAGGAGAAAATGAACTTAGTCCGTGTTTCTCTACACCCGAGTTAGGCATGTTATTTCCAGAAGCCATTCCTATTCAGGCACCTAGTAGACAAAATCTGCAATGCACTTGATGCTGGACTCCCCCATTTCTGTCAGCCGTGGGAGTAGCAGGGAATGTATGCCAGTCCTTCACAAACAGTGGAGTTTGCTGAGTTGGCGTCTGAGGGCCCCAGCATAGCCAGCACCTCGCAGGGTTTCCTGTTGGAGAAAGTTGCATGGTACAATTCAAGCCCTGCATTCTAAGATCTTGTATAGATCTTGCAGCGTGATGGTTTCGATGAAACTGGGAATCTTGTGCACTTTTACCTAGGAGAACTGTACACAGGTCTTGCTATGTGAGTAAGTACTACTACCTGGCAGAGCATGGAGGACCTGATCCTTGTGTATGTGCCGTGCCAGCCATGGGACCAATTCTCCTTACCGATTAACAGACTGTCTGCTTTTGAGGTGGCATTATCCCACAAACTGCACTCACCTAAGACATCCAACACCCCCGTCCCCATCCTCTTAGTGCTGAGGTTTTGTATACGATACAATTTTTGTATACAGTAAAATTGTATACAATTTTTTTTTTGTATACAATGAAATTATATCTCCTGGCTTTAAAGTTGTGGGGTTTTTTCCTTCCCTTGAATTCATCTCAGCTGGTTGAAACTTTGAACTCGTGACAGAGGGGCAAGCAAAAGGTGAGTTTTTGTTTCAAGTGCCTTTTGTTTGTCATTAAGTGTTCACGTCAAAGAGGTTTCACTGATGAATAGCCCCTAAGTACAACCAAGCCTGAGTGTGTTAGAAAGGTCCATGAAAAAAAAAAAATAAATCTTACGAAGGATGAATTTGATAAAACGTTAACAAAATTATACTAATGATTTTGATTACCTGGTTTCTACTTGCACTGCATTCATCCATTACTTTGGAAACGGAACACTTTCTCACTTGACCACCCTTCATGTGGCATTTCGGACCACGGTTAACTTTTTGGTTAAATGGCACTGTGCTTGTTATGTTCTAATTCAGCAAGCATGTGTAAATTGCCAAACATGCAAAGCTTCCAAGACTGAAAAATCAAAATGGAAATGAGACACCCAAAAGTTTCCTGTGAGTACAGTATTTTTTTATCCAGAGCCAGAGGTGCTTTCTAGGGAGAGCAATTTCCTCTAATAATTACTGTTTATAGGAGTTTGAAGACTGTGTTTGACTGCCTGTGTCTCTTCTAGGAAGCATCCAAGACAAAGTGTAGCTGTATACTAAAATTAATCAAAGTAACTGCTGGCAGTTCTGGACTGCTGCATTAGTAGTCTGTTCTGCACCTGTAGCAAATATCATCCCTCATTTTTTTATCTGTATGGTGTATATCACAACTAATCCTTGCTATTGGGGTCTCCTAAGTGCAACCATTATGAAATTACTAGGAGCAGCTGCTATGATGAAAAGCAGTGGTAGGAGTGAATATTCTTATAAAGGAATAGCTTGATTTAGTTTTACCTTTTGGTCTGTGGAAGAAAGAAAAATTCTAACTAGCTAACCAGTACTGATGTCTGTAATCAAGACATATTTTGTATTTTAAAGTTACCAAAATCTTTTAGTATACAGGTTCAAAACATGTTTCTGTTAGAAATTTGGATGCAGTTGAGTAATTCACTACAAGAAAGCTTTAAACGGTCCTGTTTGTTTCTGTACTGTATCATGTGGTTTCCTGTAGTCCTCCTTTCAGAAAATCTGCTACCCTGGGACCCTGAGGAACAATCTGAGGAGGAAACGTGCTGCCCATTGGGGCACTGCAGCGTTTCCACTCCCCTTCCTGACTCTGCTCTGAACAATGACAGGGTGATGCCGAATGCAGGGCAGCAGGGCTGCACGTGGTGTTTTGTGAAAGAAGTCTTGGGAAGTGAGTCAAACTTCATTCAGAGCCTAGATTTAGGGGGGGAGTGTTGAACCGGTTCGGTGTTACTGGGCTTTGGTACGAGTTAAGAAGCACTTCTCTTTCGCTTCTCACTTTCGTGTCCTGTGTCTCTCTGAAAGAAACCAATCTGTGAGGTCAGATGAGGTGGTGGGGGAACTGGACATCATCACATAACCCTGCTAGGGCTCGTGTGCTGGTAGGCCGAGGACGGCAGCGAGTTTTTCATCCCCGCGGTGCTGCGCGGCGCCAGGCGGAAGATGCGCGGGGGGGGGCGGGGCCGTACGCGCTAGAGGCGGCGAGAGCCGGGCGGAGGGAACTCGAATTCAAATGAGATGGAGTCAGCGGAGCAGGGGTGTCCCTGCTGAAGAGCGAGCGGCAGAGCCCCGCGACAATCGGGGGAGTCTTTTCTGCCTGGAGGGAGTGAGCGCTGGCGGTCTTCAGAGGGGCGGCTGTACCGAGAGCGGCAGCCTGCTTTTCTTTCCTTGCGGACGCTTTGCGGTGGCGTTGTAACGTGTAGGGCAGAGCGGTGTTCCGAGCTGGTCGATGCGGGAACGGGCTTTTCCACAGCCGCTGCCCGGAGCAGCCGCTGTCCCGGCTGCGGCGCTTCCCTGAGCCGCGGGCAGCATGCGGCGCGGCCGGCCAAGGTAGCGCCTAGGCCCCGCTGCGTCCGACCCTTTCTGCCACCATGGCTTCCACGGGTACGTAGGTAGGCTTTTGGTTTCCTCCTCTCCCTGTTTGGTTGGGTTTTGGGGTTTTTTTTTTGTGTGCGTGCGCGCGTTTTCCTCTCGTCTGAGCACTCGTTCTGTGGGGTCGTGTCGGGCCGGCCGCCTTCCCAGCGCCGCGCAGCGACACGGGACCCGCGCTCTGCGCCGCCGCCTTCGGCGGGGGCGGGGGGGGGGGGATTAAATAAATCGAACAACAAACCTCGGCAGCGCGCTGGGAGAGCTCGCTGGGCTGACTCGGGCGGTTCGGGAGGCGGGCTGGTTCCACAGAGCGTGCCGTGTGCTGCTGGGTTGCTTGCACCCTCCGAGCAAAGGAGGTGTGGGGAGAAGAGTGCTTTGTGTGGGGTCGTGTAGCGGAGGAGTTGGAAGGATCTGCAGATGGAGGGTTTAGTCCGTTCGCGCTCGATGGGCCGTGGTCGTTGAGGCAGGGCCCCGGAGCTTTGTCCGGTTGTTTCTCTGCTGAGGAACGCTTCTCAGGTTTTCTGTCGTGGTGAATTATTTTTTCGAAGTAAAAGGAAAGGGGGAACTGGAACATAATGTCATTGCTGACTGCGTGCAAAAGCTTTGTCCAGGCCAATTGGTTTTACTCCCTCGAGGAGTTCCTAGCAACCTTAGAGCGGCATTACGTTTCCTTTCAAAAGCATGATAAATGAATTGACTTCATCCGAAGCCTTTCCCGAACGAAGACCAGCACGCAGTTTTTCTTGATTTCTTGCTTAATGACAAAAACAGCGTATCCTGACACTGACACTGGCAGAGCAGTTCTTCTAATTCAGGCAGTACGTGTAAAATACTCTCACTTTCTAACTCCGGATCTGAATTTTCCATCAAAATATAATAGAGGCTTAGAGCAGCCAACTGTTGCATGGTATGATGTACAGGACGCGCCAGAATGCTTTAAATAGTCAGATTCTTACAGCTTTAATGCAGCTTTTCTATGAAATCATCAGCAGCAGATGCTTGTGTAAGGTCTGCAGCCCTAAAAGGAGAGTTACTGAATCACAACTCTTAGGAGACAGACCAAGAAAACATCTCATAGCTTCACTTCTCAGTCCTGTTACATGATACAGAAAACCACTAAAACAGAGCTGGAGGTGTGTGTATGTGTGTGTTACCTGTTTCAATTCCAGATTATTAAATTCATTACTGAAAAATCAGTTCATTTTCTAGTTCAAAAATGAAAATGGTTTAGGTATACTACGTTCAAACTAAAAAGCAGCCCTTGCTTTTGACATTCAGGCCGCAGTGAGCTGGATTCAGCCATTTGTTACAGACTTCAGAAAAGTGAACAAGTTGAAGAGGGTCACCTTTAGGCAGAATTTTTCTGACAGTGGAAGTGCAGGACCAAACTGAGACATTTGGTAGAAGGTCTGAACATCACTGAGATTGCTTCCGTTTCTGCTGCTAGGTGAGTACTCCTCAGACATCAAAAGCTGCATACATGGACCTCCCTGGCACCTGGGAAACTGGACAGAGATGGGAAAAGGGGAGTTCAAACTCCCTCTTTTCCTCTTACTCACCTTAAGAAGTGTAGGTCACATCATACCATTAAATTAAAGCTTTCACTGATATGTCTTGGTGCTTGCTTTCCAGGAGTGCCAGAAAGGCAGCCCCAAGCTCAGTCCCTTCTTCAGCCACTCAGTACTCGCTCTGGTTTGTCCCCCCTGTCCCCACCCTTGCCCCCTTTGCATTGGCTTTGCTGTGGATCTCTCAGTAGATGCGAGTTCCCTTTTTCAGTTCAGCACAGACAACCTGGACCTGCATCTCACACATCTCAAGCAATTTTAATATCTAATGTACTTTGGAGCCCAGGGCTGACGTCGTATTCTCTCTTTTCTTGAAAGGTACTTGGTGTTTCAGAGCATTCTACCTGAAAAAGTATTAATACTCTTTTCGAAGGTACCAGTTCATGCATTTCTGATTCCTGGTGGCTTTTTCCTCTCTAAAACTGTTGCAATTTAATTTTACAATTTGATGAGAATTGTTGTATTCGGCAACGTGAATATCGGAAATTCCATTATGACCTAAACCACAATAAGAATGGAATTGGCTGTCTCTAAAGCCATTTACCTAATTCGCTGTGCAAACTTAGTGTGGGCATGTCAATAATTATATTCTAACAGTTTTGCTTGACTTGGTTTTGTTCAGTTCTGAGTGATCCGTTGTACTTAAAGGCAGAATAGTAGTGCTCTTTTTTTTATTCACTATGGACTGACAGTGGCTGTCTTGAGAGAGTGTTTTAATAACTGTCACATTTTATGTTTGTACGTGACCCGGATGGCTTGAGGAGATGCCTCTGCAGCTGATTTGCATTCCTAAGACAGCATAGATGCACTTAAAGTCAAGAGCAGAGCATCTGGTAGATCTTTTAAAATACATGAGAAGACATGTGCAACTGATTGCTTTAGTCCCTAGGGAAGCTTTGTTTTTTTTTCTGGTGCTCTTTGGGAAAATAAAATCAGTATAAGAAAGTTCTTCAGGAAGGCATAATAAGAATTTTCCTGCTTTGAAGACACTGTATTTCAGATTTTATTCAGCAGATATGAGTTACTTGTGTTTTGGTGTTTTTTAATGAATGTATGATACCAAGCATCTGTCAGATGGTGTAAGGATATGTCAGTGGAGTGTCTATTTCCTCAGCAGAAAAGAAGCAGAACAGTAAGATTTTTCAGGGCAAGGACTGTGGATGGGGGAAGTGGGATCTGGTAAAACATCCTTTTGATACTTATCCCTGTGCAGACAGGGGCAGAGAGAAAGTGCAATTAATTCCCTCATCCCAGGGCTGCCTGGAGATAAGCTGACCCCTGGCACAGCTTCAGAGGCTGCATTTGTTTGTCGCTGGCAGGAGCCTCTGTGGGCTGCTATGGGAGCTAAAAGTTGCCAGAACACAGGAATGTCCCAGTATGCACCCACTCTTGTCATGCATCTTGCTAGCAGGCCAGAATCTCCCATGGAGGTGGCAGAGTGCCAGCCTTGCTCACCCAGCGCTTGCTGGAGAGGGCTGTTGTGCCAAGGACGTTTCCTCAAGGGGCAACCATGGATGATTTACATCCCTCTTTAGTCATAAGGCAGGAATGGAGTTTGAAATTCTAAATGCATTTGAAACGTTGCCAAAAAGTCAACACTTTATGAATGCACACAATAAACAATCACATGAAGTTAGAAGCCTTCAACACTGCACTGTAGCTTACCTTTAATTGCTAGCAGTTTGCGTTCTAAATGTTGACCACGTTATTTTTTTCAACCAAATAAATGTCTCTGAGAAACACTTTACCACCTCTCCAGCTTTGCTGTTTTATTTCCCGTATTGTAAGGCACCACATCGGTGCATTTTCTGTAAGAACCAAATGCATAATACCTGTTCCATTGAGATCTTTCTCAGGAAATGTTCAATAATTTCTTAGTGATGGGGTATGCTCTAAAAGAGTTTGGAAATGACTGTGTTAGACTGTTCTGTTACCATAGAAAGAAACTATGTTTGGGAAGCATCTCTGGAGGTGTGTAGTTCAACCTGTGACTCAGGACAGGACCATCATGAGTACTGGATCCTGCTTTGGCTGTGTCAGGAAAACCCTTCATGATGGAGATTCCACCACAGCCCTGATTGAACTCTTGCAGTGTTGCACTGCCCATAGTGACAAAGCTCTCTCTGATTGCCAGTGAGAATTCCCAAGACCTTTTTGTGTATCGTCACTGAGAAGAATGTGGCTCTTTTGTCTCTTCTGATGTAGAAGAGACCCTCTTCTAGATCTAGACTGCTTTTACGTTCCCTACCTAGTTGCTCTTCTTCTCCAGACTAAACAATCCCGGCTCCATCATCCTTTCATCGTGGTTTGTGTGAGCAGGGCCCCATGTCACCTTGGTAGCCTTCCACTGGATCCCATCAGGTTTCTCATGTTCCTGAACTCCTCTCCTAAATTCAGTATTCCAGGGGAAGCTTTCCAAGCATCATATACCGAGGGGTAATAACCAGCTTCCTTTGATCTACTGGCCGTGTTCCTCCTGCTGTGAGTTAGTATGGCTTACTGGGGTGAGACCAGAGTGAAGACTCTTTCAGCCTGATACCCACTGCAACTCCTGAGCCTTTTCAGTAGGGCTGCTAAGGACCAGTTGGATCCTGGCCTGTATTGTTGCAAGGTCTCATTCTGCCTGTTGACTGTATTTCTGTGTAATTGAACGCGGAATAGAGCAAGTATGAAAGGTCAGAGTTTCAGGAAAGTCAAGGGTTTGCAGACTGACTGAAAGCAAGAGAGAGTTCCAGCATTATCTCAGTCTCTTACAAATCTTGGATCCCTAGACTGTGGAAAAGCAGGAGAGTGAGTGAAAGGGAAGGTGTCTACCCCATGAGAACCTTACAGTGCCAACTGGACTTAGAAAGGTGGTAGGTGGTAAACTGGTTCAAGTGGGCCGTATGTGTGTCCATATGCAGGGATTTTAATTCTGGCCTTCTCTGTAGGTCTGTAGAGGTTGCTAAGGAGCTGCTAGCTCCTTAGCTTCCCTGCTGCCAGTTCTGTTGGTAGCACTCTGACAGCTGCTGGAGGAACTGTTTTTCCAGGCAGCCAAATCCTTTTTCCATGAATTCACTGTTGCCAGTGTTTCTGGCTTCACATAGCAGCATAAGCCTCTTACTACTCCATACTCACACTATGCAGTTGGAGCTGTGTGCTTCTCTTCACTTTATCCAGTCCAATTAGCTGTCACTGCACATCAGTACCTCTCTTCCTCTGAAGCTCTCTTCCTTGCTCCATCGTTTTCTTCAAAACTGTGATTTTTTCCAGCTAAACTTTCCATCGACATTTCCCTTGCTGAAATATTGCCAGAATCTCTTAGAAGAACTAAAATTGTGTCTACTCGGTATCCTCAGCTCTGTATGTTCCTTGCTGGTATTTTACTTTCACTGATTGTTTCCCTGTGAAGGCTTTCTCTACTTTTCTTCCTTTTGTAGATTTTAAAGGTTTGGAAAGAAACCTATCTAAAGAAATCTCTTTAATAAAATGTGCTTAAGATTTTCCTCTGCTACTTTTTGTCTTACTGATATACTTCAAGCCATGGAACCATCCACTCTGTGTCTAGGTAGATTTTTCTAATGCTTCATACTAAAGGCTGTGTTTTTCTTCGATCCTTACTTTACATTTCCTTGTATTTCCTTCTATTTTTCCTAGTATCTAAGCTCTGAGCTGAGCCAAATTCTCTAAGACGTTCAGGTGAACATCAGAGTAACTTGCTTAACGAGTAATAAAATGTCATGTTGGAACAGGCAAGTGGCCATCTTTTGACCCTTGGTCTCCTGGATAAAATAAAGTTGTGAGAGCAGAGAATGTTGTCGTGGAAACTCTTAGAGAGTTCGCTAGCTGTGGGAAGGTGAGATGAACAGCTCAGCACTGTGATGGAGTTGACATTGGCAGTGGTGTAAACTCCAGATGGTAGTTGAAGGCAGCCAAGCTGCAACGTACCGGGGAGTTTTTGGTGAATGCTGCCGGGGTAGTGTGTGATTTTTTGTTATTTTTTTTTTCCAGAGATGTTTCAAAGGCAAGAAGATCTTGAGCCTGCTTGTCTGTTAGGACAAGTCCTTACTGAAATGCAGGTATTCAAAACAACAGCAAAAAATTACTTCTACTGTGTAGACAAGGTACCGAACGCTCTTCTGTTACATTCCTAGATCCCTCAGTTCTGTCCTTGTAGAGAAGTTTGTCAGGAAATCTGTCTCAAGGAATGGGCTTGTTGGTGTGAGCAATGAGAGGAGGAAGTGGAAGGACCAGTACAAGGAGAGTGTCGATGTGAGGAGTGTTTCACAGCCACATCTGACGTGGCTTCTTGCGCGTCTTCCGTTAGTCTGGATCTTGTCATCGTTGCTGCAACCGGCCAAAGATGGATCAAGAAACAGACTGTGAGATTTAAAAGTAGTGCACAAAGGTTCTTAACCTTCTGCTGCTGCTTAGGGTTGGCAGTGGTGTGGTTACTTTGATCTACTTTACACCAGTCTGGTTTTCTGTGTCCGTTCAGCTTTTAGGCTGGCCTGAGATGGTCGGTCAGAGTTTGGGAAGCGGATCAGTGACTTAGAGCTCGCTGTCCCCAGAAGGTACAACAGGATCTTGATTGGCATTTTCAAGCTCCTGCAGTGCAGCTTAGCTATCACCTTCTCACAAAAAGGACTACAAAGGTGAGAGTGTATGCCAAAATACGAGGTATGATAGTGGAATGACTGCTCCTTTCACTTCCCTGCTATTGGACCATTGTCCCCAAAGCTGTGAGGTGATTTTGCCCTTCAGCTGCTACAAGAAAGAGGAGAAGGAACATTTTTACACATCTTTTCTCAGGGCCATGGAGTGGATTAAGCTATGCTGAAGGTTTTGGGTGGATATTTTTTTTTTCAGGGTTCCTTTTTGTTCTTTTTTTTTTTTTTTTTTTAATAGTTTAAGTGGATTAAAATCATAGAATCATGCATTGGTTAGAGTTGGAAGGGACCTTAGAAATCATCTAGTTCCAACCCCCCTGCCATGGCAGGGACATCTCCCACTAGACCAGGTTGCTCAAGGCCCCATCCAGTCTGGATCTGAATACATCCAGTAGTGAAGCATCCACAGTTTCCCTGGGCAATCTGTTCCAGTGTTTCACCACTCTCAGAATGAAGAATTTCCTTCTTATTTCTCATCTAAATCTACCCTCTTCCAGTTTAAAACCATTACCCCTCATCTTGTTGGTACAGGCCTTTCTAAAATGTCCCTCCCCAAACTTGTAGACCCCCTTCAGATACTTGCAGGCCACATTAAGGTCTCCCCAGAGCCTAGCTCTCTCAGCTTGTCCTTGTAGGAGAGATATTCCAGCACTCTGATCATCTACGTAGGCCTCCTCTGGACTCACTCCAAGAGATCTGTGTCCTTCTTGTGTTTGGGGCACCAGAGCTGGATGCAGTACTCCAGGTGGGGTCTTAGCAGAGTAGAGGGGCAGAATCACCTCCTTCCACCTGCTGTCCACACTTCTTTTCATGTAGTCCAGGATACAGTTGTCTTTCTGGGATGCGCACGCACGTTGTTGGCTCATGTTGACCTTTTCATCAACCAGCATGCCCAAGTCTTTCTCCTCAGGACTGCTCTCAATCAGTACTCTGCCCAGCCTGTACTTCTGCTTGCGCTTGCCTCGACCCAGGTACAGGACCTTGCACTTGGCCTTGTGGAACTTCCTGAGGTTGGCATGGGCCCACCTCTCCAGCCTGTCCAGGTCCCTCTGGTTGGTATCCCTTCCCTTGAGGGTGCCCTTGATCCT
>WTSP01024286.1:0-14608 GCA_025331215.1 Actenoides lindsayi | reverse complement strand
TTTTCGACACTTTGACCCCACCAAACCTTTAGTTGAAGTACAAAAGTCCCCCTGTTGCCCAGCCCCTCCTTCTTTTTTTTCCTTTTTTTTTTTTTTTTTTTTTGTCTTTCCCACTGAATTTTTCAGGGTATCAGAGGTACTTGGTGTCTCATTGTTATGTTATCACTGCATTTTTAGTATACACCACTTCTATTTTGGGGTTTCTCATTTTACTCTGCCTTTTTTTTTTTTTTTCTCTTAAACTTGTGCAAAAAAAAAATCACTTTGCGAAGACCTCGAATCATCTCCACTGTTCAGAATATCTTGATTGACTAGCAAGTGTTATTCTGTTGCAATATTTGATTGTATAGAGGCACACCATATTGTCTATAAAAAGCAAAAAAGGCTGTGTATAGGTTTTTGGTACTATGTACCACCTCTTATTTCTCTCATGCCCAAGTATTCATGTACTTAAAACATAGCATATTTAATTGTGTTTTGATTTAAAATATATAAATATTAAAATTTGTGTCAATTTTCTGTTTTGATGGGATGTGACTAGGTTTGTTTCGTTGCAGAATGTTGCAGCCCTGGCACTTCTCCCCTTCTGACCGCAGGCTTTATTGGAATTCTCCTTCGAAGGATCTATTTGGGTTATTTTTACCTCGTTTGGCTGCTTTTTGCCTTAGAAGCGCGGTGAAGGAGCACTCGGGGCGGAAGGCGCTCACCGCGGACTCGAACCCGCGGCCCCGGGGGTGCGGCGCTGTGCCCACCGCCGGCCGCCAGGGGGCAGCAGCGCCGCGCTCAGCGGCTCCCGCCCCGCAGCGCCCGCTTCCGGCCCACGTGGGGCGCGCGGGCACATGGCGGCGGGGAGCGCGGCCGGGCCGGGGCCGCGGGAGCGGGGCTGGGATCGCGTGTAGACACTGGAAGGGGGGGAGCTTCGGGGCCGCCTACACCTCCGCTGGGGTTCCCTGCGGGGCTCCTCCTGCCGCCGTCCCGTGAGGGGTCCCGGTGCACGCCGGGTTCCCTGGGGCGGTTCCTCCCCCGGGCGGGGATCGCTGCCCCCCGTCCCCGTAAGGCTGCCCGGGCCCGAGCCCGCTGTCCCGCAGAACATGTCGCCGGACGAGGATGTGCAGCGGCTCCTGATCCAGTTCCGGGACGAGACGGGAGAGTCCTTGGGCTCCCCCTTCGACGTTCCCGTGACCATCACCCCGGACAGGCTGCAGCTGGTCTGCAACGCCCTTCTGCAGAAGGTGAGGACCCCTCCCGAGCTGCCCCAGCACCCCCGAGCCCGATCCAAGGCTACCCCTCGCTACCCTTCTTGCCTTTTCTCCCAGGATGAGCCGGTGCCTCTCGCCTTCTTTGTCCACGATGCCGAGATCGTCGTGTCGCTGGAGAAGACCCTTGCGGGGCAGAGCGTGGAGACGGAGAAGGTTCTGGACATCATCTACCAGCCGCAGGCCGTGTTCAGGGTGCGGGCGGTGACCCGCTGCACCAGCTCCCTGGAGGGGCACACCGAGGCTGTCATCTCTGTGGCCTTCAGCCCCACGGGAAAGTACGAGGGGCTGGCTGTGGGTGGGGGGCTTGAAGTGAGGCAGAGGCCACTGGGGCCCCTCCCCAGGGCCACGGTGCTGAGCTGGGCTCTTCCTGCTCTCCCAGGTACTTGGCAAGTGGCTCTGGAGACACCACTGTCCGCTTCTGGGACCTCAGCACAGAGACGCCACAGTTCACGGCCAAAGGTGGGTGTGGGGGTGTCCCCGGAGGGCAGCTTCTGATCTTCTCTCTCAGGGACCCCCTGTGTTGTCAGGGGGACAAACAGAGCAGCCCCTGGTGCTGCCCAAGCCTGTGGCAGGGGCCACCCCTCAGGGAGGGAGTAGGTTTCATTCACTGGTGAAGTAGAGGAAGAGGGTCTGGCCTGGAAGAACACGGGGGGTTCTCCCTGATCTCCAGTCCTGCCTCGGGGTGGCTGTTTGCTGAGACACCGGGGACAGACAGTCACAGTGCTGCACTCACACCCCCTCGTGCTCTCTCTGCCAGGTCACCGGCACTGGGTGCTCAGCATCGCCTGGTCGCCCGATGGCAAGAAGCTGGCCTCGGGCTGCAAGAACAGCCAGGTACGTGTTGGATCCCCGCTCCCTCGGGGCCAGGGGGAGTCTGTGGGAGCACAGAGACCTTCTGCAGCCACATTCTGAGCTGAAATGAAACCTGATAAAGGGACTTTGAGGGACTAGGGGCAAAAAATTGGGTTTTTTCTGGTGTGTGAGCGGTGTATCCAGTTGTTTTGAGTGGAATTCCCATTTCCCAGAGGAGTTTTGCACATGGATGCATCATGGAAGTTGTAAGTGGCATCTCTGAACTCTGTGCTGGGCAGGGCTGTGGTGGCTTTGTCGCCTTCATAGACCTCTTGTGCTGAGCCCTGCTGTCCTGTGCAGACGCTTTTCCCTCTGCACAGGGAAGAGTCCAGGCTTTGGATGTGGTCATTGGCAGACAGCCCCATCACGCGGGAGGTGTCTGGAGCGAGAAAGGGGATTGCCCGGCCAAGCCCAGGCTGCTGTTCGCCTGACCCAGCCGTGCAGCCACAGCCTGTTTTGCAGCGTTCCCACTCAGACGCAGCCAAATCCCCTCTTAGGAACTCGGAGGGGGCCCTGCCCCAGCTCCAGCGCAAAATATCTGCGCTTAAAGTGCACGCAGGGATGCCTGGGGAAGTGGGAGCAAGGCAGTCGGTAGCTCGCTGAGCTGCAGAGGGGCAGTCGCTCGCTCTGACCTTCGAACGGTCTGGGAGCAGCGAGAGCGGCCCCGGAGCTGCTGAGAGCTGCTGTCCCACACTCGGTTTCTGAGCGGCCACTCCAACAGGCCTCTGTGACAACAGCCCCGAGGAAACGGGACAGGTCAGGGTGGCTCTGCCCCGGCTTGGTGCTGGTCTGGCTTTAATCTACCGCAGGGAGCTGCTTGTCCTCCGTTTCCATTTCTCCCAGGTTCTTAAGTAGGAGATGACTAATGCCTTGGCTCTTTGGATGAACATTTATGTAGAGAGAGAAAAAACAAGGGAAAAACAGCATGTGTCCCACCCACGGAATCCGATAATAAGTAGTGTTTAGTGCTCTCTGGCTTTCATCGCGCTCTGCAAACATTCACTAACTCTCTGGCACAGGGTGTTCAAAGGCTCAGGCTGGTTTTTTGGGGACCTGCAGCAGTTTGGAGTCGAAGCAGATATTTTTGTGGCTGCGGCGTTTTTGGCAGAGAGGAGGGCGGTTCGGTCTCGTTCTTTGAGCTGTCAGCTGATGTCTGCAGGGATCTGGAGAGGCATCCAGCCCTCCCGCTCCCTGCTCTGCCGGTGTAAAGGCGACACCAAGGACACCTGTGCTCTCTGAACGGAGCTCCGACGTCCCTGGGATTCACATGATGTGTGTGGCCTGACGCGACCCTCCTGCTTCCTTTCCCGGGCAGATATTTCTCTGGGACCCAGCCACCGGCAATCAGATCGGCCGGGTGCTCAGCGGCCACTCCAAATGGATCACGTGTCTGTGCTGGGAACCGCTCCACATGTAAGTGAGGGGCCAGCCCAGCCCTTCCTCTTTCCTCGTACAGAGAAGAGCAGCCTGAGCCGAAGGGCACCGCTCTCCGCCTCTTTCCCGTGACGATGCGCAGGGTGGGTGCGCGGAGGAGAGTGGCCCCAAGGTGGGCAGGGAAAAACACCTCTAGCTGGGAGCCCGGAGTCCCAGCCGCTGCTTACTGTCCCCATGAGGTTGCTGAGGAAGTCACTGCCAGGCTGTGCCTCTTTCCCCTCTGTAAAAGCCAGCCCTGCTGATGGCAAACGGTGTCTTCGTGGGGCTGGACAAACGTTGGATGTGCTCCCCCCCAGCGTGCTGAAGCCTGCCCGTGAGGTGCCTGAGGTCAGGCTCTGCAGAGTGCTTCCTTTCTGCTCTCCTGCATCCTGGTTGCCTCTGTCACCCGGTTTATTTATCGTGAAGGCTGATTAACCGCACAATCCCCTTATCCCTTCGATTAGCTAGAGCTTTGTCTGAGAGAGATGGGTGGAGGGGGTCAGTTGTAGCCAATAATCCAAGACACTCGGGAAATAAATAAATAAAAAGAGCCCCTTCAAAGCAGAGCCCAGCAAATTGAATTTGCCAGTAGGAAACTCCAGCTATTTGCAAGCAAAAACTGGATTAGCAAAAACTGATTATAAAGGAGGATGAGGAAATGGAGAAGAGGGACATGACCCTGACAGGTCTCCACTCCTCTGTCTCTGGCCAGCTGCACTCCCAGCTCAGTTCTTGTGATGCTGATCCTCCCCACTGCTTCTTTTTGCCCAGAAACCCAGAGTGCCGCTACCTGGCAAGTGCCTCCAAGGATGGCAGCATCCGCATCTGGGACACGCTGATGGGCAGGTGTGACAAAATCCTGACGAGCCACACGCAGTCGGTGACGTGTGTGAAGTGGGGGGGCGATGGCTTGCTCTACTCCTCCTCCCAGGACAGGACCATCAAAGTCTGGAGGAGCCAGGACGTAAGTGAGACGGGCAGCGGGCTGGGCACGCTGTGCTGTAGCTTGGTCTGCTCTTCCTGTCACAGCTTGCGCCCTGGGAAATGGAGGTGCAGAGTGGGTGTTGTATCCTCTTGACCTGCGAGAGCCCATTGTTTGACACTGTTTGGAAGGGGTAGCTGTTGTGCCACTTTTTCAGCCTTAAAAGTGTAAAATGGGGCTGAAAGCTGGAAATGTCCCTGGAGCACCCTGTGCTGATGGGTTCCTTACGAGGCCCTGTGGGAAACTGGTTCCTGAAGCTTAACGGTGTTTTTTTCCCTGCTAAGCCTGGCTACAGGTCCTGCCACGTTGGGCCAGGGGGTTTGGAGAGTTTGGGGTTGGTCCTCGCAGCCCAAAGGGTCTGATGGGTCCTGCGCAGCCTGGCTCTGTCCTGCCCATTCCTCTCTAAGCAGGTGGCTTTGTTTCCAGGGCGTCCTCTGCCGCACCTTGCAGGGCCACGCTCACTGGGTGAACACCATGGCCCTCAGCACCGACTACGTTCTCCGCACCGGTGCCTTCGAACCCGCCGAAGCCACCATCAACCCCCAGGACCTGAGTGGCTCCTGTGAGTGCAGCACCTGCGGGGGAGGCCAGGGGAGGCGGTGGGGAGGATAGCGAGGGGACCTGACGTCTCCTCTTAATGCTGCCCCAAGCCAAAGCAGTTGAGAGTTGGGAGCAGGTCCCGTGCGGGTGTCGGTCATGCTGGCAGCCGTGATCTTCCTTGCCCCATGCACAGGGTGTAGCAGTCTGAGGGGTGGAAAGGCCACTCTCTGTTTAAGAGCTTTTGCTCCCCATGTTGCTGTTGACAAAAGGAAGTGGGTGAGCAGTCACAGCGCGTTTGCTCGGCCCACAGAGCCAGGATTGGAGCTGGCATCACAGGGTTATAAAGTTTCCTTTCATCTAAGGATTGCAAATCTCTCTTTCTTCCTCTCTCCCTTACCCTCTTCTAGTGGCAGAACTGAAGGACAGGGCACAGCAGAGGTATGACCAAGTTAGGGTAAGTCCATTTTATCCCTGCTGTCATTTCCAACAGTGTTACTGGTGGAAGCAGTAAACGTGCACGGTTGGCTGTGGACCCAACACTGGTGTGCTTCTGAGTTGTCCACACCTGGCTCGTACAAGACTTGGGCTCTTTCATCCTTCTCTCAGGGCCAGGAACCAGAAAGGCTCGTCTCAGGGTCAGATGATTTCACGCTGTTTCTTTGGAGACCAGCAGAAGACAAGAAGCCACTGGAGAGAATGACAGGCCACCAGGCATTGATTAACCAAGTCCTCTTCTCGCCGGACACCCGGATAATAGCTAGCGCTTCCTTTGACAAGTCCATAAAGCTCTGGGATGGTAGGACAGGAAAGTGAGTTGGTTTGTTGTGTTTGGTGCTCACCTGGGGTCTGTGCAGAGATGGGCACCAGCTCCCTGGTATGTTCAGCATCTCAGTAGCCTGAACTCATGCAAAGTAATTCTGCTGCCGCTGCCTCTCTTTGCCCCTGGAATGTCCCTTGTCTGGGACTCTTCTTGTGGTCCTGGGTCTGTGCTTGGCCAGGTGTGTGCAGCCCTTTGTCACCCAGCCACAGCACTGCCCATGCCGCACACGCTGCCTGCTGTGGGGTCTGTTCTCGGGGGCAGGGGCAGATGGGATGGGAGGGGATGGGATGGGATGGGATGGGATGGGATGGGATGGGATGGGATGGGTGGCTCCACTTGGCTGCTCCCCTGAAGATGTGTGTGTTGCACTCTGTAGACTGACCCAGTTTATGTGGTTCCTGTGCCAGAGCACAGCTTGTTCTGGACGATGCAAATTCTTGTAGTTACAAATGGTGCTGGTGGTTTGGATGCTTCTATAATCCAGCTTTTAACCTTCATCTGGAGTACTGGTGAGCTCTCAGGGGCAGCATTCAGTCCATGCTTGTAAACCAGCCTTTATACTGATGAGCTTGGGTTTCACACTGGTAAATTTTAACGGTTTTTCTGAATCAGTCAGTGAGGGAAAGGACACATCTGTTCAGTAAGGCCTTAGCGTTGCCTGCTGGATAAAGGTTTCTTGGCAGAGGAGATGAAGAGCTGTCCTCTAGAAGGCTCTGAGCCCATCTGACAGGGTTTTTAGACAGACTGAACCACCTGTGGACTCTGTGTAGCCATCAGCTGGCTTGGGGTGTGCTGGGCACCACATGGCTCCGCTTGCTCGCAGGCGGAGAAACACGAAGGTTGGGCAAGGGCAGGTTTGGAACAAACCCAGCTGTCTGCTCCTCTAACAGCTTCTCGGTGCCCTCTCTGCACCAGGTACCTGACGTCGCTGAGAGGCCACGTCTCGGCCGTGTATCAGATCGCCTGGTCGGCCGACAGCCGCTTGCTGGTGAGCGGGAGCAGTGACAGCACGCTGAAGGTCTGGGATGCCAAGACAAAGAAACTGGCCATCGACCTTCCTGGCCATGCAGATGAGGTGAGGTGGCTGGCGGAGCCAAGGTGTTTGAGAGTCTCCTCCCAGCAGAGATAACGGTGTCTTTCCCCAATACTAGGTGTATGCAACGGACTGGAGCCCAGACGGACAGAGGGTAGCGAGTGGAGGGAAGGATAAGTGTTTGAGGATGTAAGTAACCCGTGTCTGTCCACAGAGGATGTTGCAGCTGCTCCGTGTGTCCTTCAGAGCTGCAGTCTCCTTGCAGGGACCTTCATGGTTAGGGCATGATCTCTCCTCACAGAGAGCACACCACTGGGTCGCATTCCAGCCTGTAGACCTGACCTCCCTTAGGGCAGGAACTGCTGGTGTCCCCTGGGAGGTGACTAGAAAGCAGAGTCCCTCCAACTGAGCAGTCAGGGTTGAAATTGGACCCAGATGTTTTGGCTCTTGGAGAGGGGCAGGAACAGTTGCACCAGTCAGTCACACCCTTCCTTTCTCACCTTCCTCTGGCTCCCAGTTACGCAGCCAGCCAGTTTCCCGTGAGCTGGTCGCCATTCGACCGTGGCTGGTGAAGGAACCCTGTGCCCAGGCCCCCGCTGCCCTGCTCCCCTACGGTACCCGCAGGGAGGGTACAGGGTCACAGCAGCTCTTTCTGTTTGCAGATGGCGTCGATAGGAGCAGCGACACAGAGGTGCAGGTCCCATCCCAAGCTGGCCTCCCCTCAGCACAGCCTGCCCAGGAGATCTGCGGGGTGATGGACAACGGAGGCTGACCCGAGTGTGACTCCCTGTTCCTGTTGGCTGCTCTCCCTCATGGACTCTTTCCTTAGATTTATTTAAGGAAATTTTAATTCTGGTTCTTACTAAGAGCTGTGCTTTGCAGGGTGATTTCCTCTGACCATTACAGGAGGGATATCTCATCTGCCTCCATCTCAACTGGCTTTTTATTGACATTTCAGCCTTACAGTAGCCTGCTGCCTTGAAAGGGGCACGTGAAGGGCAGGGACAGCTCGTGCCCTTTCGAGTTGTGTGAAGAATCCCGCAGAGAAGAGGCTTTTAGTGGGAACAGAAAGGGTTGTCCTTGTGTGACCTTCAGAGAGGGAGAGGGGAAGGGGAAAATCCAGCACATCATTGCATTGCAGAGTTGTGCTCGGCTGCCTGCCTGGGACAAAGACCTGCTGAGAATAAGATCTTGGGGCTTCTTATTTGTTCCAGTAAGATTTTGATTTCCCACTCAGCTCATTTCCCTGTGGGCTGGCCTGAGCATTATCTGTTAGTGATCCTCCACATCCACAGCAGACAACTCTTCCACTCATCCATCCGGGGTGCAACAGGCCTGGACTTCAAACGACTGTGAGAGTGGTGCTGAGTTCTCAGGTCTCAGTGGCTCCTGGAAATGCGGAAATGAGGCAATTGTGCCTCTAAACAGGGGATAGGGCACCCATCTCCCATCCCCTGCCAGGTCAGGAAGGAAGGAAGGAAGGGGTGGGGAAGAGAAAGGATGGAACAGGAGTTTTGGGTGGCGGTTGTCCCTTGCCCTGGATATGTGCTGACAGTAGGGCTGGGGCTGTCACAGTAAATGGCAAAACTTCCATTGCAGAGTTGGCTCATTTTGGAATTTCTCAAGTGTGTTTTACATGCCCAGTGGGTGAGAGGGATTCACACTGACAGTTACATATTTGCAAGCTTGCTTATGAGCCTTTTTATAAGGCAATTCAGGCTTCCAACAATCGAGGCAAATAGACCTGGATTTCATGTTTATTTCCAGGATGCTTGTGAAACAGTGAAAATCAAAATCTGATTATTGAGGAGTAGAAATTATTTTGTCAGCTTTAGCTGCAGCAGGTTAGTATGAAGGTCAAAACATTCTCTGTAGTCCTCAGACTGCAACTGCTACCCAGTGATTATGACTCCAAACAGGAGTCTGGGTCTTGGATGCATTTTAGGACTTTATTCCTGCTGGGAACATTGCTTTGGAGAATGAGGAGGGGATGGTGCAGTAATGGCCATTTGCTTGTCCGCAAGTGTTCAGGTGAGCAAAAGACTTGAACAAAGGGTTAAATCTTTAATATGACTGAGAACACCAATTGCTGTTCTGTTGTTAGTATCTCTGCCAGCCAAGTCAGCAGGTTGTATCTTCATGGGATCTTCTGGGAAGACCTTGATATCCTGTACCTGCTCTTACATTAAGGTGCTTCCTCCAGCTGGTTCTTGCTGCTGGTAAAGGCCATGTTTCCATCTGGATAAACAAAACCTTTCGCAATTTGCTACGGTAAATGTTGTGGGACAGGGAGGCTTAAAGCTGTGACTGGTAATTCTGCCTCAGCAGAGCATCGTGCCCTTGGGAAGGAGCGGAGCACACGTGCCACTGACAGATTTCTAGTAGCAGCTGAGAAGCCTGCCTGTTCTGCAGGATTTTTGGGCAGCCTGTGCTAAAGGAAACAATCCACCCTTGGGTGTTCAGCTCTGTGTCCCTGGGTTTGACTTGCTGGAAGCAGCAGCTTCTGCAGCTCCTGGTAGCGCGTGGCTCTCCGAGGGAAGAAGCATTGTTCTCTGCTTGCCCTCTCAAAGTGCTGCCCGGGGTCACTGTGCCCTGTTGATCCACAGTGCATTTTGTGTTGGGAGGTATCTGAGCTGGGGGAAGTGATCCTGGCTGCCAGGCCTGGCTTGGCTCTGTGTGTGTGTGTTATGGGTACCCAAAGACCACATCCTTGTCCACCAATTTCCTAACCAAAGCAATCGCTGTGCCCTCTGGCCATGCTCCTGGCCTAGGCTAGTTCCTGCCATCCCTTCAGACTCTGCTTCTGTGAACAGAGCCTGACTGAAACCCACCTTCCTCAGAGTGCTGGAGCAGAAAGGTTTGCCAAAGCAAAGTGAGACCTCTTGAAGAGAGGGCCTTACAATGAAGTTTATACTGAAATAAGCTGTCTTGGGCCTTCAGCTTTCTTTGACCTGGTCGTGGGTAGATTTTGAACTGCGCTGTGATGGGTTTGCATGTAGAGCAAATTGTATTTTCCTATTTAAGCAGCTGCTACCATTCTTACAATTCATACAGCACCAGCCTTCGTGCATACTGAGCACTGGCCCCATTCCAGCTGTATTCCAAAGCAATCCCATAACAATCCTCCCAGTTTGATTTGAATGCGGTGCTTCCCGTGCCTCGCTCAGCAGTCTCCTGCCTGCTCCCAGGCCCCGGGGAAGAGCCGCTGCCCTTCGCTTCCCAGGTGACCCTTTTTTTTTGGCAGAAGGTGAAGCAAGCACGTGACCCCCCCCCTCGCTCTGCTGGTGATGGTGGTGTGAGCTTTAATTAGCTAATTTTTAGAATTTTAGATGCAGGTTTAGGTTGATGGTGTAATTAACGGGCAAGACATTGCATTTTGTTAAGGACCAAGGGGGGAGGTAGGCTGGAGCTTTCGGATTGCTTTTCTGGGAACCGCATTGCTAACCTTACAAGAAACCTGGAACACCAGAACATTTCCAGTGCTGTGTGATGGGAATCTCAGTATCTGCTGCTGTGTTTCAATCCAGTTTCTCCTGAGTTACTCACTAAGCATACCACACAAGTATGCCTACCGTAAGGGTGTTACTTTTCACTGGTAATACAAGAATAATTTTAAGTGTATCCAGAACCATTTGTCCCTCAGAGCCCTCTGACACTTTCTCCTTTTAAAAGCTGTGATAGCTCAACTGATGCCACCATTAAATTTGTTACAACCCGCCAATGGAAGGACAGTGATGAGAAGGACTGGGAAAGATGCCAGCCCTCCGAGAAAGGTTTGCCTGGCTAATAAATTCCTAGGTATGAGGAAGGAAGGGAGGGAAGGAAAGAGGAAGATGGTAAAAACACCTAGAGTGTTTGGGATGGTGCCGAGGTGAGCAGGATGGTGCCAGACTCCTGCCTTTGGGAGTTGACTTAGATAGGTGAGGCCTTAGCACCTTTATGAAAACTCTTCTTGGAGCTGTGTGTTCTTACCTGCACAGGGTGGCTGGCCTAGTGGAGTATGCGTTGTGCTCCCTCTTTCCTTGGAGCCACATGAGTTCATGTTCTGCTTGCCTCAGCTGATCTCTTGATTATTTTCTCCAGATCAGTAATTTAACTTTCATGTGCATGTTTATAGCCTGGGGAGAGACACAAGAAAAATCTTTTGATGAACAGGAAGAAAATCATCTTGATTCATTCTTCTGCATGAACATTAGGAAAAGCAGCCTTCTTTCTGCTCTTCTTTTGTGTCAGTGCAGGCACCCTTCAGGAGATGTTTCTACCTCAGAAAGGGCTGCATTTTGGTAATACAGCAGAAAAGGGCTTGCTGCAAAGACCATCAGCACTTCTGCGGATGAAAGGTGTTATGGGAACTCAGAACAGTGATGTCTGTATTCTGGGGAGCTGCTACCAGATGAAAGTGTACTTACTTCCGTGTCCTCAGACAAGCAGCCTGGAAGGTGCTAATTCCTGCCTCGATCTGTTGCTGTTGTGATCATGAGGCCTGGGTCACATTGAGGGACTAATTTGGCTGAATCAATGTAGTGCAGCTGGGAAAGAGCCACAGATTCATCTCCACTGCTGTTATTCTGTGTTTTCTTCATTCTGACCTTGTAAATCAGATTCTGTGGTGCCGAGGGACTTGGCAGTGCTGGGTTAACAGTTGTACTCGATGATCTTAAAGGTCTTTTCCAGCCTAAATGATTTCTATGATCCTATGAAATCAGTGGTCCTTGCTGAGCTCTAGGACGCGGGTGGGCTCTGTCAGCAGGCTGCAGCTCTCACACAGTAGGATGTTAGAAATAAAGGCAGGACATATTACTCTGTGCTTCTGGAGTATCACTCTGGTTGATTAGCCATGGTCCTGGTGCCTGCTGCCTGGCCATGCTCTTTATTCATGCTGGGTATTGTTCTGCTGCATGGCTTGCCAGAGCAGAGCAGCACATCCCTCCGAGTGCTGCAGGGCTGGTGCTGCCTGCCAGTGCTAAATGGTGACTATCTGTGCGTTCCTTGGGTGAGGGAGGAGCAGCTCCAGCCCCACAGGGTTACCCAGCATCACTCTCCCAACATCTGTGGTAATGCGGCTCCCTTTGGGAAAGGCGGGTGAATTAAATCCCTTCTCACCGCTCAGCAGTGAAAGCAAGTGAAGGTGATGTCTGTGAATAGGTTTATTGTGGTCTGCAGAAAATATTGATACCTAGAAACGCTCCCAGACGCTAATCAAGGGCCCAGCTCAAACGAGTGACCTGCATGCAAATCCCACAGCCCTTCGTCGAGTGGTTTCTCAGACTTCAGCCCTTCAGCTCCTGTTCGAGTCCCAGTGCGACAGCAGCGTGTTTAGTTATTCTGGTCAAACCTCACCACTGCTCCTGCCTGTTTTGTCCTTGCTGTGCTGAAACAAACCTGCTCGAGGGCTCCAGCCCCGTTACGAGGACAAAAGGACATCAGATGTGCTGCCGCCGAAGGGAAACATGTCTTGGGTTTGAAGCGTAATGCAGAAGGGGTAGCTTGGAAATTCCTGAATTGACTCGCTGTGTTCCAAAGGCATCTTTCTGGATTATTGGGTTTTCAGCTTGTGACTTTGACTTTGAGGTGAGGCCATGCGCTGGTGCTGAGAGGATTAGTACTGAATGTGAGAATCAGTGGTTGGCAATAAACAGGCACTTCGCAGAGAAATTATTTTCTGATTCAGAATATTTAACACATTGAGACTTGTGGGCTTTTTCCTGGCTTTAAAGGGGCATACTAGAAAGTGTCTGTGTTACTACCAACACGTTAATTTATGATTAACTTGGAATATTTTTACATCTCATTTATTCCTTCCACGGGGGTGTTCTGAGCTGCCGAAAGTACTTGGTCAGCTTTGCTTTCTCCGTTCTGTTTCCTAGAGTAGGGCCATGAATGGATTTTGGACGGGAGCTCAGAACTTCAGAAAATAAAAGGGGGATTTATTCTTGAGGGGTTTTAATGCCCTTTGGTTCTCTTTGGCACAAACCAGATGACTTTGGATTCTGATGTATCCATATAATGTCTAGAGCTTCAAATCACCTTCATCAAGCTGTCAGTATTGCCTTAGGAATCTCTTGCTGAATATTTTTTTTAATTTAAGTGCGCTGTCTTTGGAGAAGACTAGCAGTGGAGGTTTTGACACGGCACACAGCTCTGGTAGCGCTTGGTTTTGAGTACCAGAAAGCAAGGGGAGATAAGTGAAGAGCTGGGAGATGACTGACTGCATAACTCTGCAGGCAGCGCTGAAAGCAGGCCCTGTATCACGAGACAAAGTTCAGCACAGCTCTGTGGGGTGGGAGGTCTGCCCCGCGTGATCCCGATGCACACCTCATGTCGACTGTAACCTCGCTGGAGGGTTGATCATTGCTGTGGTGGTGTCAACGGTGCTGGGGGAATCTGGGGCAGTTGAGGATATTGGTGAGGCCTGAACCAGCTCCAGGTGGTGTGATGGAGGGGAAGGGAGCAGTGAGGAGTGGAATGCAAGGGAGTGTAGTTGTGTAGATCTGGAGGTGAAGGTCAAAGGCTCCATGTGACTGGTGTGCGGTAGCTGGTTGGGACTTTTTAATGTTTGTATGTGTTGCTGTAAACAACCCCAGGCTGATCTAAAAAGGGCTGAGGGCAGAGGCTGTAAACGACAGGCGTTGTTCTTTTACAGAGAGCGAGCAACTTGAAGAGTCTTTGGCTTCCAGCACTTTGTTCCTCCATTGCTTCTCCGCTCTCTTAAGTTCCTTGTAGCTGCTTTGATGTAGAATCTTGCTCACTGATGGAGCAGGGCCAGGGCTGGGAGCGTGTGGCCCCGGTGCTGGGTGAGCAGCATGGCTGCTGGGTGGGAACATCGACCGATCCTGTACCTGCCTTCCCGCCTCTGCCCTCAGCTGAGGGCAGCTGGCTCGGGGGGCACCTCTGCCCTTCCTGCTTTTTCGGGCGGCCCCTCAGCCCTGTCCTCCCTGGCCGGGGGGCCTGAGGCGGCCAAGGGAACAGCCGCAGCGAAAGGCAGCGAGGGCTCCAGGGGAGAGCAGGGCTCGGGTCTCGACTCGGGCCTCTCTGCCCCAGCTCTGGGGTGAGGACAGGGCCAGGGTCACGGTCACGCCCTCCCCGCTGAGGGGACAAGGACCTTTCCCGGGGGCCGGGACCTGGCCGAGGGGCCCCGAGCAGCGGCCAGAGGGCCCGGGGCAGGACTCGCCCCGGAGGAGGTGGCGGCTGAGGCACGCTCCCGCCGGGTTACACGGGGTGACGCACTCTTTGGCCGCCGGCGGAAGCAGCCGAGCGCTGGGGCCTGCGCGATGCGGCCTATAAAACGCGTGAGGTAGCGCGGAGGTCCGGGCAGTCGGAGCCGGGGCCGGCTCGGTGTGGATCGCACGGGAGGCTTTGGCGGAGCGGCGGGAGCCCCAAGAGGCGGTGGCGGCCTGAGAAATCCCTGTCTGCAGCCTCACCGCTTCCTCCGCTCCTCCGGCGGGGGGTGCGGCAGCGACAGCCACCCCCGGAGCCGCGTCTCCCCTCCCGCCTCGCTGGATGCTCTGGGGCTCGGTCCCTGAGGGGGGCCGCGGCGCCGGCAGCCCCCGCTGTGGCGGGGCCATGGGGGCGGGCAGCGGCAAGGCGCGGAGCCCCCTTCCCTGCTGAGAAGGCCCCCTCGTCCTGGCGCCGATGCCGCGCCGTCCCCTCACACCCGGCCCCTGAGAGACTTCCCCCCCCCCCCCCCCCCCCCCCCCCCCCCCCCCCCC